>JAPYYQ010002293.1:0-20592 GCA_030522585.1 Anagyrus pseudococci | reverse complement strand
TTCGTAATTAAAAACCTTCAAAACGTCGAGAAAACGCAAAATTACGGAATCGAAAATTTTCACCGTTACAAAGCTTTCTCTTTGAGAAAGCAAAAGAAGTAGCGGATTGGCCATCCCCTCGACAGATTGGCGATTGCATTAAGGAAACAAGAGGGGAACCCCGGGAAACGATAAAGTTTCGAGGAGGAGGAACAAAGTTTTCGGCTGGTATCAGCTGGTCTCCCTCGCTCGCTCGCTACGAAAGTCGATCGGCCCTTTTTTTTCTCTCTCCCTCTCACTCTTCCCTATACAACACTCCTTTTCTTCGTCTCTCCTTCGTTCTTATACTTCGCGGAGGAAACAGCTGCTTGCGGTGAAACTTCTGTTTTTCACTTGTCAGCCCCCCCCCCCGTCAATTTTTTTCAACGATATACATACATACGAACTTTGTAAGATACGAGTAAAATATGAAATGAATTAGAAATCACTTTGTCGGCTGACACACAATCACTCGAGAAAAGAAGCTCTCGTACAATGTTTCGACGAAATATCCTATCCTGCTTCGTCACGCTCTCCTCTGCACAATGTATATCCCCTTGAATCCCTCGATGAATAATACGCGTTGCCATAATTGCGTGCCAACGCCACTTTTTGACGAAGTGACTTTTAATCGAGCTCAGTCGTAACGCAAAGAATAATATTCCACGATTCCGCATACCTTACTCAGCTGACTCTTTTGCATTCCAAGCTTCCCAGTCGAATCCCCTCTTTATCCAAGGCGTTCTCTCTTCTCCCTAAGCAAGAGCCTCGAAGCTCCTTGCCGAAAATCTTTTCCAGCTTCTCGCGCAATAATGCGCTAGAGGAAGCCGTGGGCGCGTGTGTCGAGATCTTCTAGTCCGGCTCCTCTCCGGGAAACTCTCCTTCTTCGCAGACGGATCAAAGATGAAAGACGGCCGTTTGAAAACACACTCGCACGGAGAGAGAGAGAGAGAGAGAGAGAGAAAAGAGGCGAAAAGAGCTTTCTTCTTCCAGACCATTCTCTAGCGAGTTTATATGACTTCTCTCTTTTCGAGTGCAGCCCTCTCCCTCCCCGCCTGAGCTCGGGGAGGGGTCCAGTCTGATAAGTCTTTCGTCCGCGTTAACTAACCCATTAAAGTTGAAGCGGCTCGGTGCTCGGTCTCTCTTGCCCCCTCTACCCTCTTGCCAACCCTCGCTCTTCATTAGCCAAGTTATTACTTTCGAAATTTCAGCCAGTCATTTTCTGCTCGTTTTAAAATTGTTGGAACAATGAAGTTCGGGCCGGAGAATGGGGGAAAAAAGAGAGAAATAAAAAGGGCAGAGCGGCCGAATTCGGCCGATGAGTTTAAAAGAGCGGAAAATCTGGGCATGACCAGCTCTCTCTCTTCTCTGGGGTGTATTAAAACGAAAAGATCTCTGTCGTTTGTTTTTCTTTTCTTTTGAAATGATAGCGTTTGTTTTAATTAATCCAAGAGAGCTTTCGAAAAAAAAATGCTAAACTAATTAAAAAATCATGAGTATTACTTTATAGCTTTAATATAAGTTGCAAGCATTGGGGAGTAACGAGGCAAATTACTGTACAAGAATTTTAATAAATAAAAATGTCTTGAGCATATCAAGTTTAATGAATTTTTTGAAGAAAAAAAAGTACACAAAAAATGTCAATAAAGTAGTAGCAGAAGAATCTTCGCTTGGTTACATCAAAGCAGTAACAGCATCCTGGAGCAGCAGCAAGGATGCCTCTCCGAGAGAAAGAGAGAGAGAGAGAGAGACAGAGAGATAAAGAAAGAGCGGGGGAGAATTTCGATCCTCCAGAGCGAGCCTGCGGCGTCCCTCTCTCGCTTCCTCCGCAGTCGCGCATAACCAGCGGTAAATCAAGCCCGACGTGTTTTTCCGGGGCTAAGTCGACTTTGCGTCCCGCCGAGTTTTCGCAGTTTACTTTGAATTTCGCTTGGGAGGAGGGGAGGCATCCCCACCTCCCGCACAGGCGTCCTGTGGAGCGCAGCAGCGATAAGAGCGGTATGGGCGCGCGCTCGCACACACAGAGAGCAGTCCAGCCGGGCGTCGGCTACACCGCAAGCTCTCCCTGCTGCATGGACGGAAGTAATGGTTTAGCCGATATTATCAACTATCCGTGACTTCTGAGTGCGCTCTAGCTCTGTCGGTGTGGTGGTGGTTGTGAGAGGGCTGTTACGCGGGACGGGAGAGAGAGGGCTCTCGTAGGGAGATGGCTGGGGGGAGAGAGCCGAGCCGACTGCTGTCCTATATCACTTTTAAGGCAGCTTGCGCTAGACACCGGTTAACGAGCCATAAACGTGACCCTCTCAACTTTGCCTCGGATTCGAACGAGCTCTACCTCCTGCTCTCTCTCTCTCTCTCTCGCGGGCGCGCGAGAGCTGCAGGATATTGCGTGCACTGCGACACACCGCTATAACCCCCCCTTCCATCTTCGAGCCGCACCCCTATCCTTCTACTCCTATTATACCGAAGCCGTTAGAGTTACGTTCGAGCGCTAATCCCGTCGCTGATGTATGTACCCCTCGCGAAACTGCGGCGAAGGAGAGACCCTCGCGAATAAGATTTCTCGCTCGATAATTGCGCAAAGGGTGAGAGTTAACTGATGTCTATCGGGTGTATAGGAGTAGAGAGAAAGTAAAGTCGCCGTGTCCGCGGGACGCTCAGAGAGAAAGAGAGCCAATCGCGGTAGTGGCCGAGCGGCTATTTTAATTTCGATCCGAGGCATAAATCTGGCCGCTCTGCGTTTGCACTCCCACTCCTCGGCCCCCCTAGGCTTGCCACCTACTCGGCGCTCCGGGTGAAATCGTAAAACTCTCGCGTCCGTCGTAAATTTAATATGAAACTTCCATAAAGCATAAACATAAACCTAGGCGGTAGTCTGGCTCGGCGAGAAAGAGACGAAGCGAGAGAGAGCGTTGAAAGCGGCGTGTGGCACCGACACAACTGACAACGACAGACCGTAAAAAGACAAGGCGTGTACGGCTGGCATTAGGCGAACGGAGCGGCGGAGAAGAGGAGGTATCGCGGTGAAAGAAAGAGAAGCGACAGAGAGAGAGAGAGAGAGAGAGAGAGAGTGAGACGGAAAGCTCCCGAGCTTTTGATTCGAGCGCGCGTGCTACGGCCGCGAAATTAAAATGCGCGACGCGCGGACTATATATACACTCAGCCGCGCGCTGTGCTACCGCTGTGACCGAGCTTGCAAAGAATGGAAATGCCAGGGGGAGAGAGAGAGACAACTTTTTCACCCTCCGCGAATAATGAATTAACTTTCCAGCGCGCATACCGGCCCGTGCGCCATGCGGTTTCCTCGCGCGCTCTCCGGACACAATTTATACAAGCGCAAGCTCTCGACTCCGAGCTTGCGGACTCGGTTCGCGCGACTGAAATCAAGGGATGATTAAGCGATGGGTAATAGCAGGGCTAACGGATTTTACTATAGGCGTCGCTTTATTGGCGTTATACACGTACACGTGCTTGGGGACGGTTCTCGTTCTCCAACGCAAGTGGACCGAGAGCTTTCGAGCGTAAGGAGTACAAGGGAAGAGAGTCAAGCGTTGTACAAGATGTACGGATTCCAGGGACAGAGGGAGCCGAGTGAGAGCGAGAGCAGATTTTAGCGGTAGTTCGGCGAAAAATCGATATTCTTTGAAGCTGCACTCGAGCTTAAAAGCACGAGGAGGACTAGGTTTTTCGCTCTCCTGCAGCCAGCCGGCCGCTCACATACGTAGCACTCAGCTCTCTCTCTTCCCTCTGTCTCTCGTGCTCCAGGGTCGGGCCCGATCTTGTCCTCGTTACTGGCTGGCTCTGGCTTTTCTTTGTGGATCACTCGCACGAAGAGAGAGAGAGAGAGAGAGAGAGCTAGCTCAAGGCCGTTCCTTTTATCTTCGTTCAGTCATGAAAGTTCTCGTTATCTCCTCGAACGAGAGAGAGCTCGCGCGTGCAGCTGCACTTTTCCCAGCGTCGCGGGCAAAATATCCCGCGCGCGTGTCTCCTCTATATCCCCCTATCTCTCTCTCTCTCGCGCGCGAAGGAGACTGTAGCACGACCCTCTTCTCTCTCACTTCCCCCCAGCGTACGGCAGTTCGCTAGCCAAGCACAGCTCCTTACACACAGCCCCCGCAAGCTCTCTCGCGGTCTTGGCGAAAATTTTGAGCCGGAGCTTAGCTCCTTCTCTCGCGCTGTATACAACCGGCAGAGGAGCTTTTATGCGCGAGAGGCTTTTTATTTAAATGTCCTTACACGCGCGCTCACCTCTCGCACCCCCCAAGGGGCTTTATCGTTATTTTTCTTTGTGCTTTATACGCGTCATTTTTCAGCATTAACACACTTCCGCCAGGTTTACCTGTATTTGTATGTATATATACGTATATACACGTAGATAGACGCAGGGCTAACAGTTCAACTGGGGGAAACAACTGTGCGCTTTCCACACCCAGGCGAATATTTAATTTATCTCTTTTTTTTTTCGTTTCGCCCCTTCACGCGCGCGCGTGGTTTGATAATTTACGGAAATATTCCGAAATTTCCGGCTGAATTCCTGCGCGGCGCGGTGTTTGCCTCGGAGTATCGCGCGCTTTTAGCCTAGATTTTTTTTCACCCTCGCTTTTATTCGCCGGCCTTTTTCTTCTTCTTCGTCTATTCGTCGAGCGTACTCTTTTGACGAGGTAATTTATTCTGCCTTAACAATGCGATGCATTCATAAGAGCTTTTTAATTATAAAGAAGAAAAAAAGGGAAAACAGACCATGTCGCACGAGGGGAACTCGTTGTCGCGCGCGCGCGAGCGTTTAATATTATTGATGAAATTTTTTTATCAACGAGTGATTACTATATATTTTTATGTTCTCTTTTTCTACTGGAATAAGTAAAGTTGGAATTGAATTTGAGTGCTTGTTAAAAAATTTTCTCGCGATTTGACCGTCTGCAGAAGTATCAGGTTTAACGAGTAACTTTATACGTTTTATACGTAATAAAAGAAATTGAATTCGTTTATATAGCGCTATATTTTTAATCAAATTTTATACCGACCCTGTTGAAAGAAATTTTCTAAGAAATAATTATTCTAGAAACCTTACCCCTGTAAAATAAATATAACCGCGTTTGAATAAAAAAATTTGCTGATATAAATAAATAAATATTTCGCAGTTACAATTTTTTTGCAATATAGCATTATTGTTTTTGTTACAGACGTAATTGAAGGAGTTCTCCCCCAAAAAAAACTAACGAATTTTTACAAAAGCTCAAGTTTACACGAATCATAACAATAGAGTTACCAGAGAGCCGCGACCAAATGAAAAATACAAATTTTCACGAAAGCTCTGCAAGCATCAAATATCACACGTTTTATATCGCGAATCGACACATCGTTGAGAAAGAGCACAGAATATAGAATCAACTGAACCGCCAATTTATCGTCGCAAGCACGCCTGGCTGAACGAGCCGATTATTTTGCCAAGCTAATAAAGCGCAAAACTCAAGCTCCGAGCCTTGGCCCGATCGTCGTTAGCGCGTGCTCCCCCGTAGTCCTGTTAAGTAAAGAGGAGAAAGAAAGAGAGAGAAAGACAGCTACGTGCGTTCCCTTTCGGGGCGATAAAATTAAGGAAAAATACGTTGTCCGCTTAAATAATTGCGCGGCAGCTCTGGCTCGGGAGGCATGCGCGCGCGATAAAAAAGTAAGGGGGCTCGTAAAACGAAAAACAGTTGCAGAGAGCGCGAGTGAGAAAGAGAGGGCGGCGGGGGAGAGGTACGGACAGGTTTGCCGGTTAGATTATGCGATGGCTGCACGCTCGGGGTATTAAGCGGAAAGCAATTGCTTCCTGTGCGCCCGCGGACCTCGAGGACCCCCGCCCCACATATACGCCGCTGCTGGTTGTTGCCGAGGATAGACTCGCCGTGGTATTATACAGGATTAGAGTTTGCGACGATCTCTATTTCTCCTTTCTCGATTGGACGTACGCTTGTGTATACACGTTGTGCAGTAAGCAAAATCCTTTTGTTTCCTCATACACTCCATAACGTATACTTGTATATCTACCGCATCTTGCGTGTGTTTACAGATTTATATTTGCGCGCGAATTTAGGTTGTCGTTCTCGGGTATCATCCGACTTCTCCAACGTGCTATTCGCGATGTCGTAGTCGGCTCGGGCTGTATACTAATCTGTTTATTCTCTCTCTCGTGCCCGCCTTTCTCCGCAGATCATCTCCCGAGTGAAGCGCAAACAAACGGCCCCGAGACTATCCTTTTCGACGACACTCCATCCAGGGGAGGGGGGGGGAGGTCAACGGCTGGGCGCGAGACCTCAAGTACGGTGTCAGCCCCTTTTCCGAAGACCGCCACCGCCGACGACAAGTACGACGCAACGTAAGACCGATCATTATGGGCCGAGACGCCTCGGCTAAAGTTACAGGCACTCGGTCACGGGCCGCCGGCGGTATAACCAAGAACGGGTAACACTGTAGCCCGGCTCAGCTAAGGGGATGGGCTTAAGTGCCCACCCCCTTTTCCCTTGGCTTGCGCCTCTCTCTTTCTCGCTCGTCGGCCTCGTTTTTCCAAAGCTCTTTCGCGATGCCGAAGGAGAGAGAGAGAATACGCCGGGACTACTCTCGCGTCGATTGAGATTAGCCACGTAAATACACTTTTGGCGGCCCGCGCGACACCGACGTCGCCTGGCCTCTCCGTATCTACTCGCTGGAAAGTTCGGCTCGGTACTCTAGACGAGCGTTTTTCTTTTTGTAGTTTTACCGATACACCGCTTGACCTTTGCGATACATCTTGTTTTTCTTTTTTTTTCTTTGCCTTACCGTCAGTTCGAACGTGATACTTTTATTCTAGGTTGGGGTTCAAGTGGCGCGCGGTTGACTCTTGAGCTTTCGTGTATGTATAGCCTGTACTCGATCAGGTGTATTGTCGACTTTTTTTTTAAACTTTAATTGTCCCGCGGAGCTTTTGACGTATCTCGCCTTGTAATTGGCATTCGACTTTCATCGATCGACTCTCTCTCTCTCTCGGCGTGACTTTGAAGGTACATCTTCTTTTAAATATAAGAAAAGCTTCGCAATATTAATCGTAAAGGGAGAAGAAAAAAGAAAGTAAAGCTATACCTGTAGGGTAATAGAGAGATGTCTGCGAGAATCAAAATGAAAAATACTGGCAAAATCAAAGTTCCCTCTACTTCCCCCCACCAGCCTCTCGATGTATATAGAGGAAGCTCGTCTGAATTACGAAGTCGATACCCGAGAACGAATATATTTTTCAATATAGCCAGCTTGGTGTGTATATGCATGCGCGTATGTGTATGTGTATAGGTGTAGAGCAAAGCTGAAAAGCGAATCTCCAAGGTTCTCGAGTGTCCCGCGAGGATTTGTAAGCTTGTAAGCGCAGGCGTATATATAGCGCGCGAGAGGAGCACATCAGGGTAAATCCCAAAGCAATACGTCGGCGGTTATGGGGAGGGAAAGGAGAGGGAGAGGTAAAGTTCGAGAGGCGCTTGTCAGAGCCACGCGGATTCGAGAGACAGAGCTGCTTTGGTGGCGGGGATGGGGGAGGGAGAGAGAAAAAATGACTTTTCCATGCCTTCTCGTATTTGCTCGCCAAGAGAGAGAGAGAGAGAGAGAAAGACGCGTCTCTTTATACCGTAGAGCCTCAGGAGTAGAAATGGACTGCGACAGAGAGCGCAGCCCTTGTATTCGTCACTGCTATTCGGTTATTCGAATCGAAAAATTTTTTCCCGCGTATTAGCTTCCTGTTGCACCGAATCATCCTTTATTTTCTCCTACGTCTCTCTTCTTCTTCTTCGGCAGTGTCGCAAATATTCGCGTTCAGCGGGTGTTTTGCTTTCTTTGTGGTTGCCGTACACCTAACGAGAGCGACGTTCGATTAATATATTTCCAGGCGATATATTGCCAATGTAGCTTTTTGTGAATGCAGACTGATTGCCGGAAGCTGTGGTTCGTTTAATGTCTTAATTGAAAGGGTTAGTATGCGTATTATCGATATGCAAACGCACGAATTTCAAACGTTATTTAGGCACACTCGAAAAGACATTAAAGTCACATAATTATTTATACCTCGTTATGAATATATGTACCATGAAATTTGATCGCTTGATAATGCTTTTCGAATGCTATGCACTACACCGTCTACCCACACGTATATCCAGCCAAAGCCGCATAAAAGTTCACGTTAATATTCTACTCGGTGGCGCAGTCATTTGCTTAAATGCTCGTCTTATATAAATGGAAAAATATTAAAAATTTCTCTAAGCCAAAGCCCCGAGCAGAGATTAAAATAAAAAGAGATAGAGAGATGGGAGTAGTGAACATAAAAATCGGCGAGGATGCAAAGCTGGCTGCCGGGTAGATCCCTCCCTCCCGTCAAGAATGGGACATCTCAAGCTTACGAGAGAAATGAAACTTTCATAAAACACGCCCAGGTTCTCCACACCTCCCTCCCCCCGCCCTCTAGCCACATCGTTCGTCTCCCTCTAGCTCCTACTATAAGCAGCTATGGTTCTTCGTCTGGCATACACAGCCCCGGCGGCTTCCGTAACCGCACACACGCCTATACCCCGGCCGCAACTTTCGTCCTTCGCGTGTTTTTCACTCGGCCGTCGACTTTCCCCGTGCTTTCGCTCTTGGCCAGGGGATTCTAAAGTAGACGGCAATAGGCAGAGGAGCAGCTCGGCACGTGGATATTAAGAGAGTTTAGGAGAAGGAAGGTAAGGGGGGCTGCAAGTCTGCCACAGCCGGGAGAGAAAGAGGCCAAGCGTGCGCGGCTCGAGCCGCGAAGTCTGCTCAACTTTTAATAGTCCGTGGAAAGCTGCCACACTCCTGTATAGCTGTCGCGCGGCCAACGAAGGAAAAAAGCCAAGTGGTGAGAGAAGGGGGAGCTTTCGTGTTCGTTCAAGCTTGGGGCGATCGAAAAAAATATATATCGGGGTAATGTTTTTCTTTTTTGCGTCTGGGTTTTTCTGCGGTTTCGTTTCCTCGTTTTTTTTTCCTCTTTCTTTTGGAGTGGTTAGGACAATTCGGGCTTCCCGAGAAAAATTTTACGTGCGCCAACGCGATCGAGAGATAGATCTCTGAGATATGAGGGGGGGTGGGGCGGAAAGGTTTAAAAAGTTGACGCTTATGAGAAATGAATATTTCGCTCTCGGGAAATTATGCATCGACGCTATGGCGACGATGAGTGTCGGTAAGGTGTATTGCCGGGAAAAAAAATCTGGATTCGTATTGTACAACTCGAGAGGTAATACGGAATAACGCCTCGATTTGTTTGGCAGTGCGCGCGCGCAAACGAGCTGCCGGAACAAGAATATATATTCTCATTTTTATTCATTTTTTTCTCTATGTTTCGTAGTATACCGCGAGAGAGAGAGAAGCATCGAATATATTATAGAAAAGCTTTTAAAAGTTTCGTATCGGAATATATCGAGGAAGGTTGGTAAGTCAGAGGGGGAGGGGGAGGCTTGTTTCCTCGGCTGGGAATAAGTCGTAAATTTTCGAGAAAGCATGTCAATTCATAACGAGTTAATTCTTTATCGACGAGTATCGAGTAGGATTCCTCTCGGCCGCAAGCTCTCATCCATAAAAGATTAAACCACTAATGTTTCGGTATGGGGCTCACCTCGGTGTAGCTCCGGGACTCAAAGGCCAGATAGAGAGGATGTAGAGTATCTCTCGTCAAATAAAGACGCATCCAGCGTAGAAGGCGAAGTCGGCAAAGCTTCGCGGAGTTCTAGCGCGCGCCCCGAGGGCATAAATATTGCGCAGGAGCGCATAATTTCGATTGGCGCTCCTTCCGGCCCCCCCCCCTGGCTTATATATTCGAAAATTTAGTAGGGACGTCGCGGCATCGGGTATATATAGAGCGGCTTCTTTGCTCTTCTTCGGCGCGCGATCCGCGCGCTCGCGCCAGTCAGTTTCTGGCAACTCAAATATGTGCATTAACTTTGGCCGCGCGGGGGGAGAGCACGGCCGACGGGCCGAGAGCGAGCTGAGTTACGACACCTGCTCTCGTCTTTCGCCTCTTCCCAGTCTTGCCCCTCCTCCTCAACCTTGTGCTCCGAATACGCGAGAGCGTGTCCTTAGCGGGGCGCTAGAAAATTCGTTAATAATTCCGCGACTTTGTCGACGTCTAAACTTCTGCATTTGGATTGCGCGCGGCTTGCAAGCCCACGGTAACAGGCTGTACGCTCTCTCTCTCTCTCTCTCTCTCTCTCAAGAGAGAGGGAGAGCGAGAGCCCCCGAGCTCCGGCTAATGAACAGATATGGATGACGGCAATATTACTTTGGCCCCATAATCGTGGAATACGAAAGTTCAATCTTTCACGAAAGTTCGCGACTCGCTCTCTCTCTAGCGAGCGCTTCTCTCCCTCTGCGCATACTCCTCGCGCTACCCGTCCCCAGCCCCTGCTTGCTTGAAAAACTGCTAATGGAAAGTAAGGATATTAGATTTTGGCGCGCAAGCGCGATCCTCGCTGTTTCGCGCGCCTATAACGCTTCGCCCGGCTGCATGAGGCCTGCGTGCGCGGCTGTAAAGCAGATAGTGATAAAGATGCTCGTCTTTTATCAAATGTATACAAGGGTCGACAAATTCTCGCCGATTTTTTTCTTTTTTCGTAGTTTATTTTTCTCTTGTTTGAAGATAAAACAAAATTTGATTGATTTTTAACTTTTTAATTCGAAGCGGACGATTTCCGCTTTTAAAATTTTCGACAGACGATGTAACAGCTTTTTAAAAATTTTTTTTCTCGTCTCGAAAATATTGTCCTCGACGAGCCGACGTGTTTTTCAGCTTGGTTTACCCCGCAGCTCAAAGATCGTGTAAAGTCGCGCGGAAAATAGACTACAGCGCAGCTGATCCAACAAAGACGAGCGATGATATAAAACGCGAAACAAAAATGTTGTTTAAACTTCACCGGTATATGAAACATATCTACTCTCGTTGCTAACAAAGAAAAAGAACGAAAGAAAAAAAATATTGCAAGTCCCTAAGGAAAAATAAATGAAAAAACGTTCAACGCGGAAAACCGCAAGGTTAAAACGATATCCAAATAGTCAAGTTACAAAAGCTCAGTAGGACGTTAAATGCGAATGTCCTGTTAAGTCGTCCGATGGAAAACATAAGGAGCAGCTTCGTTTTGATAAATATATAAGATTCCGCGACCGATGAGCGAGGACGTTCTCGGAGAAATGCGGAACGCGCTACGGGCGCTGGCAGATTTCGGCTCCCCACCCACTGGCTTCATCTACTATCAGAACAGGATGTTCAAGAAAGAGAGAGAGGAAAAGAGAGGGGATGAAGAAAAGATGGCGGGAAAAGATAAAGGTCTCGAAATAGTGAGAGAAGGCAGATGAAGAGAGAAGAGGAAAAGTGCGGAGGGGGGAGGAGAGAAGTACGAGAGGTAGTAAAAAAAAGGGGTAGAGAAGGTAGCTACTGCTGCCGCTGTCGCGCTGGTTTGCGACTATTTCTGAATAACAACGAAATGCAAAGCAGCAGACACTCTCGAGGTTCGTTCCTCCCTCCGTCCGTCTCTCTCTCTCCTTTTCTCTCTTTCTCTCTCGCTCTCCGCACCATTCCTCAACGTCCTCCAAATAACTCGCGCTTCCTTTCCCCTCCCCCCCCTCCGCACCCTACCCCTCGTCCCCGTCGTCCACATCGCGGTCTTGGAACGCCCTCCTCTCTATCCCTTTCTCTTTCTCTAGACTCCTCAAGAAGGCATAAGGCACAAGCTCCTCTCTCCGTGACCCCTTTCCCCCTGCCCCGCGCCGCTCTGGTCCTCGTATCACTTAGAAGCTCGTCCGGACTACTAGGGTCTTGTCTACCCTTATCTTTTTCCCTTTCATTCTTCCTCCATCTCTCTCTCTCTCTCTCTCTCTCTCTCTCTCTCTCTCTCTCTCTCTCTTTCTGTCTCTCTTAGCGCAGCTCGCTCCGTAGTCCTCTCTACTTTCGATCCTCGTAGCCCAAGGGGGCTTAATCCTCGCCGTTGTATATATATCTATATACGTATACAGCGAGGGCCTGGGCAAAATTATGCCGTCGCCCCGGCGCGGAGCTCATTTCTTCAGTTCGTACAATGCGGGAATGACTTTTGGAGCGCGCGAGCGGGCCGTGACTACGACGACTACGACCACTACGACGGCGGACCTACTGGTTCCCTCTCTCTCTCTCTCTCTCTCTCTCTCTCATTGCAGCCAGAGACCCATTGTACGGAGGCCACAGCGTGTGCCAGTTTTCTTTCGCTGTTCTCCCCCCTTACCTCCTTCTATCCTTGTCCTCTTTCTCTCGTCCTACCAACCCATCTAGCCGCTCTCTCCCTCTCTTTCTCTCTCTGCCGCCCGGTCGCCTTTTTTCATTCTTATACAAGCCGAGAAGGAGAGCGCGCCAGCTCCGCGCCGCCAGCAGCCCGAGATATTAAAATGCTTTATGCCGTCGAGTTTCTCATAACCTAATATCTCCTAATATCCTCCGACGAATATCTGGCCTTTTCTTATTCTTCTTTCATTCCTCCTTATTCTTTTCCTTTTCTTTATTTTTTGGAGGGGGAGGGTGGGCAACATCACCTGACATTTCCTGACGCTTTATGCTCTGTTTCATTGTGCATGCATCGTTAACTAGCCTGCTATGTTTTTATACCTTTGCGTACACACTGTTCTGACTTGTGCACTTGCTCGATCCTCTGTTATTTGTATGTATATCCAATGGATGCGGTTGGATCTTTATTTTTTCTTTTGATAAATTGTTACATGTAATTCAATTAATTAATCGACTGCAACGTCAAAGTAAGAAACAAGTGTGTCTACACCCGAGTACGTCCTAGACGTTTGAGTCACATAATTACGACATCAGGAAATTTGTTGGATATTTTACGTTTCGGATACTTGAATTTACAAGTGTTCTTCATTACACTTTTTACAAGAAGTCGTGTTTCAAATACGTCGCATAATCATAATACGATCTTCCGTCGATAGTGACGTATTCTACAGACAAAGCCAGGAATAAACAACTCTAAAATAAAAAAAAAATAATTTCCATTAAAACTACAAAAGATTACATTTTCCCAGTGATTCCAGTATGATTTACCCTTGCTTGAACGTCGTCGCATATCATACCAAAAAATTGTTGTCTTATTATCACGATCACTCGAGACGTTTTTCCCGAAATATGTATACGTTAGGACGAGCGAAATGAGAGCGGGGGAATCGTTCCCGCGAGAGCCCAGCGGCTTGCTTATCTACACGGTTACTTGAATTAATTCCCGGAATGCCTTGAGATAGCGTGCCGAAAGCAATTTTTCCGTTGAAAACTCTCTCTTTCTCTCTCTCTCATCGCCACGTAGACACAAGGGTTTAACGGTAATTTAAACGGCAACTTTATTACTCCAACTATTTTTTTTTTGCCTTAAGCATTCCCATCGCAACGAGCAATACAAGTGCTCTCGGTGCAATGCGAGAAGTGCTGAAAACGATAACTGTCAGCAGCAAATTCAAATTACTTCATTTTTCAGTCGATCGATAAGTGCGATAACGATACCAAGACATCATCCGTACGTGGTGGGAAAAACAAAGTTCGACGGAGAAATTTGTCCGATTATATACACACAAGCTCCGCGTGGATTAACGGAAAGCTGATCAGTCATTGGCAATTTATCATCTGACCACCGCATAACACGCAATATTAGGGATCAAAGCCAAGCGAAGCGTCCCCCTCCTCCCCAGCCCTTAAGGATCCCTCTATCCTCATTAAGCCGTATCCCTCTTACGGAAAGGGAGAACACGGGGCTTCCCAAGTCGAAGTTAAGTGTGAAACGTTAATGCAGAAGATGACTTTGTAGCGCGTACACGCCCGTCTCTAAGCTCCCATAGAAACCCGAAAGCCCAGGGGGGGGGGAGGGTCTCGGGGGCTCTTTCCCTATCCCCCACCCCCGTTGTATGTGCACATCACTTGACTTTGCAACTTCGGTCTTTCCGGCGTTTACGAGCCCGCGGCGCTTATCGAACACGGCCGATCGTTAAATCAACAGCCCCGCCCCTCCCCATCTCATCCAACTTGCAATAGATTCCGGGCTAATACGCGCAAATAAAAGTAAGGTGCGTACAGGCCGCCTTTAGCTCGAGAGATTAACCCCCATGTTACAACGGCGCTTCTTCGGCGAATATCGAAAATATTTTTTAGCGCTACTCTCATGACTGTGTGAAAGGTATGCAGGTATAAAGTTATCCGTATATACGGCTCTCGCTTCTTTTTGTCCCTCCCTATACACCATTTTCCCCGTGACCACTTGCTTATTTTTTTTTTCTCGTTTCGTCGGCCAAACGAAACGGCGGAAAAGCGGAATTAAGCAGAGGAATGTCGCCGCGATAAAAATACTTCGGAGACCCTAGTGGCTGAGCCATCTCTCGACAATTTACAGCGAGCAATAAGAAGAATGCTAAGGATTGAGGGGGGAAAGGGGGGGTAGTCCTGCGGCCAGCGCTGGGGGAGGGGGCAATGGAACTCGTTATTTCACAATTCCCGGGGCGCGCAGAGGCGTGTTAAAGTATTCAGGGATCCACATAACTCTCTCGCGACTAGTCCGCGGCAATGATTGTTGGCGCACTGCAGTGTCCTATACCTCGACCCATCTCCTCCACCCCTTTGACTCGAGGCCACTTCGCATAATGAAAACCCCGGGAGCACACGAGGAGGGCGGTCGCGGATATAACGCGTACCCTCCCTGTCTGTTAATTGTAATTACTACGGGGCGCACACCGAGAGCAAACACCGAGGAATCGGATTACCGGTCTCTCTCTCCCTCTCTCTTGCGTTTTATGCCGAGTTAATTATATACAACGAGTCATTGGTCGGGTGTCGCTGTGGCATCCGACCTCTCGCGCTCCAATAATTTCATCGAACCTCCAGGCCACCGGCCTGCCCCTTCTCCCTTGGCCAAACGACGCTCCGAGGCCGCGAGAGCTTCCGATGACTCTCGCGTCATTCGGTAGCGAACGCCAACGCAGACGTTGGCAGCGGCAATTTTCAGCGCATTTAAAGGTTTTTATGGTTTCGAGTTATTGTTAGCTGAAAAAAAAAAAGTTTAATACTTGTCCTCTGAGCGGTGGATCTTGGAAATGTGTAGTCTGCTTGCGTTTTATTTATTCAACGCCATTTAACGCAGCTGCGTAAAGTTACGGACTCTAGCGATCTCCCATACGAGAAGGAGAAAATATATACACGTCGGACGAGAGAGATGGAGAAAATGTACGATAGAGCGGCGTAAGGAAAAATCCGAGTGCACGGGCGCTCTGTGACTGCGGCAGGGGTTGTATATCAAGCGGCGCCGTATACGCATATACACCCGTAAACACAGTGCAGAGCTTGCAAGTTGCATGCGCTGGCGCATCTTTCCCGCGGGGTAGCCGTGCGCTTCGAAGAGCCCTGGTGCGCGGCAGAGCACGCGGCTTACTGCTTACGCCGCATCATAACCAGGCTCTCTCTCTCTCTCTCACTGCGCGCCCCACTGGCTTTCCCGCTCTCTCGTCGCGCGGTTTTCTCGCCCGAGAAATGGGAGGTGCGCCATGAGCGAACCTAAGCGAGAAAAGCACCAAGCGGGGTAGAGCTTTCTCTCTCTTTCGCGGAGGAAAGCGCGAGCAGCCGAGCGTACGCCTGCAGGTGAAGACGCCCGAGTAGGCGGCTGCGGCGGCGGCAGAGGAGGAGGGAGACGCCAGAAAACTGTCTAGCACAAGCCGCTTGCCCCCCGGACGGAGCTGTTCTAGCGAGAGAGCGCAAGAGAGAGAGGCTCCGATCAAAGTCAGAACAGAGCAGCAGCTGCCGTAGAGAGTTGCTACCGCGCTTAACCCCCCTCCTCCCAGCCGCACAAACCGCTCTGGCTTTTACGATTCGGCAAATATTTGTTCTCGCGTATCGAACACGCACGCGCGTCGAAGATATTATGTACGCGCTCCCTCCCCTTCCCCTAGGCGCGCTTATACGCGTACGTCGTGGATGGAGCCGGTGACTGTTTGCCCCGTGGAATTGGTCATGGGAAATCAAGAGCGCGGCTTGAATGTCGATTCGTTGCTGCTGCTGCAGCGAGAAGGGGAAAAGAGAGATAGGGAGGGAAAAAAAATCTGCCAACGAGAAAGATCGTTAAATTTCCGTTTGATCAAATATTTGAAACAAGAGACGTCTACTGAAGCCGTGACATTTGAGCGAGAGACTAGTGTTTGGGCTGGAGGGATAAAAGAGGGAGAGAAGCTACAGATAAGCGAGCTTTTTACAATAATTCAACTTTGTTTTCCGTGTTTTATGCGCATTCCATCAAGAAGATGCGGTATACTTCGACGTGAGTTTTTGGGGATTCCCAGTTTTATTTTTTGCATCGCTTGGATGAAAAAGAAACTCTACAGGTATCGGAGGCATAATCCCCAGCAAACACACGGCACAAAAAAGGATCAGATTTTTGGTAACAATAAGCCGCAAGCTCTGCGGAATCTACACTTTGCCGGCATGCGAATTATGTCTCCCTCGCGCGGCGGATTCAATTACAAACGCTTTTACACTCGTAGCGTATTGCGAAAGAACGAGAGGAGCCGCGCAAGTGGGCCGACGTAAATTAATAGGCCCCTCAGCGATAATACACGAAAGAGAAGTTTACAAGCGCAAGCTCTCTGCCTCGGCAGATCGCGCTGCAGAGAGAGAGAGCGAGTGCGCTTAATCATCCACGCAGCCGTTTTAATTGCGCGCTGCCTTAGCCGGCAGATACGCGCGCGTCTACGAGGCCTCTCGAAACTCGCTCGAGAGCGTCAGCATCGGAAATCGATGTCATCTGTGCCCGTGAGATGGTTGCGGTTGCGAAATCGTACGAGAATATCCGCGCCTTCGCAGACATCTTAAATACCAAGAGTTATCGCTGAATTACATACGTGCTGTTACATGTTTATACCTTTCTAAAGGCGCCTTATTAAATTGACCGACGATTATTCAGACTATTTGTTAATTTTTCAATCCTTGGCAATTGGAGATTTTCTCCGCGTTATTTATACGCGCCGACTTTTCAATTTGGATGGGTATTTGTGTATGAGTTACGTAAATTTGTGTTAACAAACTTACGGGTTGGATCTAATTAAAAAGAGCCTTCATAGAGCCGACGGTCTATTTTATCTCTTGCTGAAGTTCATGAATTTCCTAAGATACTCGCGTTGAAACGAAATTAAAGCAAATATTCGTGATTATTCGAGTCCCCAAGTGTTTTATATTTAACGAACAATTTTCTTAAAAATATATATCCGTTGAGATTGGATAAAACGACCTTTCGCGGATGTAAAACTTTGATTTTGTTTAAAGCTGGTTGACTTTATGTATCTTTGGAGTAAGCGAAATTTTGCAATTTTTTACTTTTTAATAATTAATATATTTTTCATTTTTATTTCGTTAACAAAGTTTCAGAGTACCATTTGCTTTTTGGCTTTTGCAGTTGCTGTAACTAAAGCTGCTGTATTTAATTTGAAAATCCATGTACTAGCGACGTACTAATTGTTAATATAAATTAATCAGTCCGGCTAATAAAATTAAACTTATGACAGTATGTACGACCGTTATTACACTTATTACATACGTTAAAGTAACAAACGCTTTGACATTACATGACTTTTGACCGACTGAAAAAATCAACTTTTCTGACGTAAAAGTACGCATTGTCACAGCTGCCACCTTGCACTCATCTCTGTCCTTACATAAAAAAAACTATTCAGCCGCATTTGAACGAAACATTTTTCCCCGACAAGCCTACATTTTAAATTCTTACGTCACATCAACAAGGCATATTTTCTACAAAGTTACGCGAAAAAATCGTTTCATCGCCGTCGCGCGCTTGGGGAGGTTTTCTTTTACCCCCGAGATAAAGCCGAAACACGTAAGCTCCGCCCGAGGAGAAAATCCAATACGAGCTGAGCATAAATTTAACTTACAATAGAGAAAAAGCAAGAAAGCCCTCTAAGTTACGGCACGCGCTTATGCCCCGTTCACCCGTAAAGCGAGAGGCTCTCTTTCTCTCTCGCGCGGAGTCAAAGTAAAACTGACGTTTCCAACATTTTCCACTATTTGCCTGTCAAACTGACTGCAGGATATCGTGCACTTTACCCCGGCTCCCCCCCCCTAGAACTATTTGCAAATAAAATACCGTAAGCCGATACAGCCAGAGGCTGCAAGGTGCAGAGAGTGAGAGAGGGCCGATCGAAGTTACCATTGACAAACCTGTCTCTCTCTCTCTTTTAAATCGTGCGGAGAGCACGTATAGCTTATCGCCGGCGCCTACAGCTAGCATACTTGGCGGGATACTCCGATGTGTCTGGGCGCGCGCGTGCCCTCGACATATGTCGCAGGTGCGTCATTTGCGGCTATCGTCGAAACTTCGGCTCGTAAAACCGAACGGCCCAAGTTGACTCGGCCAAGTGGCCTAGAGTAGAGCGAGAGCCTTGCTTTTCGATCTCTCTCTTTCCCTCGATCGGCCTCTCCCTGCCTATATACATATCCCCCTTATACGTATACGCATAAAGTGGCGTAATGACGCTGGGCCAGCTCGCGATCGGAATCAGCTGGAGCCAATTTGGCGGGCTACCAATGCCCCCCCGTCCCGCTCCGATGTAAATTCGTTCTCGATGGCGCTGGAACGGCTGAAATTGCCGCTGGCGCCTGGAGGGCAGCGGATCCCCTCTTCCCTTGCCGCGAATCAATGGCGGTAATCAGTGTCATCGTTAAGAAGTCCTTTTAATTTGGTCAGCGCGCGGGAAACAATTAGACGCGCCGGGGTGGGAGAGAAAGGGCGCAGTTGGCAGACCAAGCCAAATCTCCGTTTATTTCGCGCTCGCGCAGCCTGAAGCAAATGGCGAGGGGCGGTGGAGGACAAGGGTAGCCCTTGTTTACGGGTGGGGAGGGGGAGGTGTCTGCAGAGCGCGACACTCTCTCGAAATCCGTCCTGGGCTATAAATTGTAAACGCTCTCTCTCTCTCTCTCTCTCTGTGCCAGTGCTCTGTAGTCTCTAGATTAAAAAGAAATCCGTCGTTGTTATATAACATCGGCTTGTTCCCTTGGCATTGAGTCCGCACTGGGCTACGCGCCCGCATGGAATCCTTTGGCCCTTTGTTCGGACTATAGACGACTGACTGGTTCTCTCTCTCTAGCCCGAGAGTGAGAGACTGGCTCTCTGCTACTGCTGCTGCTGCTAATCCGGAAGAGCAGTTATAACGAGTGGAAGGTACCCTTATAAAATGGCTTCTGCCAGTCCGACCTCCCCCCCCCTCCTTGCCGCTCTTGCTTCAAGCACGTCTAATTTCTACATTGCCCAGTCCCCCGCAGTCAAGCTCCCTCTCTCTCTCCGCTCTCGCTTGGCTGTCTAGTGATAATGGATTGCCGTCGCTCTCTCTCCCCGTATACTACTCCCACACGAGCGTTTGCTCTTTTCTCCAGCGACTCGTTTGCCGCGATTTGTTCCCGCACCTTCCCTCGCACACACACGCACACGACTTCTTTTCGCGGTACAAACGAACTTCTGCGTTACACAATGGTACGCGAGGGAGGAGGTGGGCGGTAGGTGGAGTACTAATGATTAAAGCCATACGTATTACTCAAGTGTTCTCGGGTTATGAATGATGCTTGGAAAATCTTTTCTCCTCGAACAGCGGCGAATTACAACTCTCTTCAAAGTTCTTAGCTTCTTTTTTTTTTTTGTTCTCGCATACACGCCTGCAAATGCGTTCGAGAAAAACGATTTTTTTTTCGCGTTTGAAAAATAGCGTCTTATAAGCGTTACGAGTTTCGGTATACACGTGTCGCGGATGAATAATTTATTTTCATCGATGTGTGCTCGTTAATTCGATGATAAATTTGTTTATTGTACGAACAACCCTATAGAATAATTCAACTGGTCTAAAGTAATGGTGATTGTTCAAAAAAGGCCCGAATAATTTGTCGGATAGCCATCGTGGAATTATTGAAAAAAAAAAGAAACGAACGCGGGGCGCGAAAGCCCCGAGTGTCAGCAATTTTATCCCCCGCTAACATCGGAGAGCAGAAGCAGGCCTTTATCATTCCATCTTAGCGCGCTTAAGGAATTCCCAATCTCAGTGGCTCGATTCTTTGGCCGGCTGAATTCAAATGCGCGCGCGCGCGCCGCCTGCAAGGATTTCTCTTTCAGCCAAGAAAGAAAGTGAGAGAGAGAGGCTCTCTCCTATAAAAAAAAAAGAGGCGAGAGCGCTTATATCTACGGAATCCCTCGCATTCACAAAGGCGACTGGATCAAGCGAGACGGGTGAGTTAGAGGGGTAAAGCGAGCTTATTTGCCTTTCCTTCTCACCTTCTGGAGAGAAGCGTATTGAGCTCTCTCGCGGACGCGTGGGGTCTCTCTCTCTCTCTTTTCCTCACTCGTGGCAGAAATAAAAAAAAAGGGGGAGGGGAGGAAAGCTCTCTCGGGCGCGAGAGACGGGAATGAGGCGCTCTCGGTTCGAGTGAATTTATTACATGCGGCCAGCGAGATCGTCCTCGTCGTCGGTCGAGCCAAAAAACCAACCCATGACAACCCCGGGGGCGCTCCCTCCGCC
>JAPYYQ010002292.1:0-20609 GCA_030522585.1 Anagyrus pseudococci | reverse complement strand
TTAATTAACAATTTGCTGATGATAAATTAACCTATATATTTTTTTAAAAAAATTCGTGAAATTCGTCTAGCCGTGACGTTCCAAACTTCAGACGCATCGTCTTTGCTCTTCTTTGCTTTCTCTCTCGTCTCTTTTGCACTGGCCTCGAGAGTCACGCGCGTTTAGCTGCGCTATGCGCAAAAGGAGGATGCGCATTTGATAGCGCGCGACGGACAAGCTCTCCCTCCCGTAGCGCGTTTATAAATAAGTAGCTAAATTTGACGAAGGAAGAGGAAAGAGGGATAAAAAGAAAGAACGAGCCGGCGTTGGATTCTTAATTAGGATGGAGGAAATGATGTCTTCATTTGCTGGGCCAGAGGAAATTGGATTAGTAAAATTATCGGCTGTTTCTCTTTTGATAAAATTTGATTATTTGGAGGATGTGGAATTGTTTTTGTTTTGGGTACTGACAAGTTAACGTTTCTCTTGGAGCGTTAATATAGTTGATTAACGAAAGTTGTTGTAATCGAATTACTTATTGTACAACGATAATAATCAAAAACTGTTTAAAGTATTTAAAAACGTTCGATTTTATAAGTGTTTCAAAAACATTTTTAGGTCATCTTTTTTATTCGCGCACTAGAATAAATGTTGTTGCAGACTAATTATCGCACGCTTATGGATCTGACGTCAAATAGAGCACATTGGTCTACTTTAAAAGAAGCGTTATTACAACAATTATCAAACCTATAGGATAAATTACTGCAATTTTAAGACGTTATAAGACAGTTTTATAAATGGTACTTATTACGCTACAAGGGAAGAAAGTGAGCTACTACAGCCGTATTAGTGATTGACACGTAAGCTGAAGGCGAGGGTGGCAACGACGCGGTTATTATAGCAAACTTTCTTTCCATGTATAGGGTATACGGTTTTTTTTTTCATTTTCCAACAAAAGTACTTAATTTTTCCTGACATTCGGTTCAAAAGTGCAACATAACCGCCCAGGTAAAAAGACTTTTTTATGGAAAGTAAAAAAAAATGTTGGGATAGTAGGAAAAAAAAGATAACGAAAAAAAACCAAGGAAAATACAGTTTACGCCTAATCGAAGCTGTCTATGATTTATGATAGCTCTCGGGTCCATATAAGTCGATATTGCATGGGACTCTGGGGCGAAAATGAAAGAGAAAAAACACAGGGGGCGAGAAAGAGGGAGAGTGAGAAAGAGAAACGAGAGGAAGAATATAGGGATAGGCGCTGACGTTTTATCGTTGGAGAGCTCGAGAAGGAGAGTGGTAGGACACACATACCCGCACGTACGTATATCGGCGGCTCGACGATTTATCGCAACGACACGGCGGTTTTCTAATCCGAAAAAAGGAAAAAAGCCGGGGGAGAGGAAGAGAAGCAGGAGGATAAGAGATGGGAGCCGGTGCAACCCCTTCCGCGTTCGGGCATATACGCTGGATTAAAAATAGTAGAAGAGGAAGTGAAACGGGGCGGGGAGGAGGGAGATAGTCTCCGATTCGAGTAATTGGATCCGGCGCTAGTTCGTGTCAGGTTGTATCAAGCGGCAGACGACGATTCCACCCCTGCACTCAATACTGTCATTCCCGTCTTGGTCTCTCTGGCTCTCTCGTTTTTTTTTCTCTTCCTACTTCGAGACTCGTCTCTCGGCGTTTGCGATTTATTAAATTATTTGCAGCTGCCAGGAAATTGGGTCTTTCCGAGATTCCACTTATTCTGCAGTGGAGAAAAAAGAAGCCGATGACCGAACTGGCAATTAAGAGTAAGTTATCTCCCTTTTTTATATATAAATGGAAACGGATTTTTATATCCGCGAGAGGAAATGATAATTATGCGAGTTGGTTGTTTTATGTTTGGACAAAAATTGTTATTGTACATCGTTAATAGTGGCATTAATTATCGGCAATGCAAACGCGAAAGCCGAAGCCCTCTGCTGATTTTATGAAATATTTCGTGATTTATTACATTACCCGGAACAATTTTACGCGAATAATATTTCAATGCTTATTTACCTCAATTATTATTATTATTATTATAATTATTATTATTATTCAATTATAATGCAAAACTTTATGGAGCACAGTATCCATTATTGGTAATGCGATTTTTTTCACAATTTCTTCCTCGTGGTAAATTTACGAACTTTTTAAGATATTTATTAGGCTTATCAACGAAAGTCAATGAACTGAACGAATAATCTCCATCAATGTCGACCCACTTATTAATCTCGTCAAGATAAATTGTTCTGCTTCCGATACTACCCTCCTGCTCACCTCCACTATTAACCCACAAGGTTCGATATCTTGACAACTTTTTTTTACTACCTCTCAATTTTTTCTTTTTTTTCCTCTCTTCAACTATAATACTCCAATCAAAATAATCGGACCCATCTAAAAATATGTACTGCACTTCTATTCGCTCTTCAAATTTATCATTCCTCCTACAAGCAGCAACTTATTAACATCTTTTCTTCAAAACTTCACAACCACTTCAGCAACGATCCTCAATAAAACTCGTAGTAATCACCGGATTAATTAACCATCTCAGAAAATGAAGTACCTAGTCCCCGGCTGTAAACCGCTTGAAAAGTTAATTTATCGAAAATCGCTTTTAGCAAAATCCTCTATTTTCCATACACATAACCGAATCGATAGTTACCTCTCTGGTCACGCTTCACGCTCCAGCTCGTCAAATCGATCGCAACAACACTATATCTCCCGTCGTTCTACAACCGATCGCGCGCTCTCAATAATCGTCCAACCCTTCCCTTCCAAAAGAAAAAACCAAACCAAAAAAAAAAAAATTCAGAGTAGCCAAACGCGATCGGATCATCGACTGATCCCTAACAATTTTCAACGGGGGACTGCCTCGTCCAGGACATTGCGTGCACCGGGCCGCCCGAGGGTGTGGTGTGTAGCCGTAACATCATCACGAGTCTGCTCGTCCGCGGATCGTCGCGTCCAGGCTTCCGGCGCGGAGAGATACGATTCCCTCCGCGTGCGCGCTTGGAGAGAGAGGGCCCGCTATACTCCGCGGAGATAAAGGAGGAGCGCTCGCGGCCCCATCCGTTACGGGCACTGGAAAATCTTCATCTCTCCACCCTCTCTATCCTTCCTTTTTCTCCGCTGGCCTGCTCTTTCTCTTTCGCGTGTGCGCTTGCTCCGATAACGGGGACGATCATCTCGCGAGATGCCCTACCCGAGAAGCCCGGGGACTCGCGAGAAAGAGAGAGAGCAGCTCCAAGGGGCTATTGTCATTGAAATTGCCCTGGCACTTTTTTTTCCTTCCACGCTTGCCCTCCTAGCGTGCGAGGCTTCTTTGACTGCTGCTGCTTGCTTCTTCGCGTTGTGTCCCTATCCTACTGTTTTTTCCTCTCTCGTTTTTTCTTTCCCGCCCAGTCCGCGACTGGATGAGAGCAAGGAACGCGCTCAGCTCCGAGCTACGTGGATGCAGATAATCTCGAGGAAGTCGAGGGGGGTTAAATTGCCCGTGGCGCGGAGAAAAATTGAGCTCGTTAGGAGTGGGTAGTGTAGCGTCGTCCTGTGCTTTGGGAAAAGAGAAAAGATTGCGGCCGACTGTGTTACTAAGCTCCCCTCCTCTCTACGCGTATCCGTTATTGTTTTCGAAATTTGTTAGACGACACGTTGCTCAAATTGATCCCATTGGCTTTGTGTGTTACGCTTGATTGTTCCCGTTGTTACGCGTCGTTAATGTGACGGGGATTAATTCTGCAGCATTTCGAGGTGGAAACCATAGGCAATTCAGTTTACTTTAATACGAATGGCTTTTCGCGAGCTCAACGAGCCAGCATCTCGTGCCTAGAAAGTCGCGAAGAACCTTTGCGCACTTAACTTGCAAAACAATGCGCACACAAAGAGCAAACATCCACGTATAGCAGCCCCCTCTGCGACCAGCCAGAGCACTGTATATTCCCCAAAGCCGTGCCGAAAAAGGGCCGCGCGCGCGCAAGACATCCTGCTCTCTTATCGGTTGCGCAGCTCTCGGGCTTTCTCTTTCATCTCCGAGCTTATGCATTATTTCAGCGGGCACGGCAGCAGCATCAGCAGCAGCGAGTATAAGAGGAGATACGAGCAATGTGTGTGGATATGACGACGCGACGTGTATGACGATTATGGCTCTGCAGCCGCGTCAAACGTGGTTGCACCGCTAGATGTGCATGTATGCAGCTCTATGCGCCCGACCGTCTCTAAAGTGCACTCGGACGGAAAATGGCGTTTCTAAAGCTGCAAGAGCGAGAGAGAGAGAGAGAGAGAGAGAGAGAGCTTTGCCCGAGGGACAGAGAAATTCACTGCTACGCGGACTATAGGAACGAGCCAGATGGCTCTATATGCGCGAATTCGAAGCGACCAAGATGCGCGCGAGATTGGCCACGCGAAAATTGGATCTTGCCGATAGTACGGCCACGGAGGTCTATACACACGCCCGAAAGAATTGGAAAGAAAATCGAATAGTTAAGGAGGGGGACATTAAGTTAATTGTCGGGCGAAAAGTGGACATGCGAAATAACATCGCATCGATATATACGTATATAAAGCCCATATTCGAGCAGGAGAGTGTAATTCAGCGTGCCAGCGTAAACAAGACCATCACTCACGGCGGGGTTATATCGTCCGGCAGCAATAGCAGGGAAAGAGAGAGCAAAGGAATCATCCGAAGCGAAGGCTGAACGAATAAAGTAGCGCATAAAGTAAGGGCCCCATCACCCTGCCCCCCCCCCAGCCCGCCGCCCCTGTCGGCCGTTGCGGAGGCGTATCGGCGCGCTTACACACACGTCGACAGGAGGATGGGTTCAGTCGGAGGGGGCGCGTGTCAGCAGAGAGCCCGGGCAACAAGCGGGAGAGAGCAGCAGTGGCCAGCGGCAGCGGCAGAGCTACTCTCCCGAAGACAATCGCAATCAGTTTCGCGAGAGCCGTTCCCCGGCGCTTCCACGGCTATAGCCTCGGGGGCCATGACAATGGGAGCAGCAGCGGAGCCGCTCTTTCGCTCAGCACCACTATACCGCCGCCGCCGGCGAGGAATGCACGCGCGCGTATCTGTTTCCCTTGCTTCCTCCATCTTGCTCTCTCTCTCTCTCGTTCTCCCTTATTCTTTATCTCTCTTGCTCCAGCTAGCGTTGGCTAGTCTCTCTTTGCCGGGGCTCTGCTGCCACGCGGCTCTCGCACGCCCGTCCGCTCGTCTCTCGGTCTGACACGGGTATGACGTAACTAAAAGTGACGGGCCATTGTTGCGGCGCATGCACCCTTTTAAAGAGAGAAACCGTCTCGTGGTCCGTTCTCCAGAGAGAGGGATGGGGGGGGGGCACAAAAAAGGAATCGAGAAGAAAATAAAATGTATGGGGTGCAGCAGCAGAGTTAAGCTTCCGCGTATATGCGCGCCCGAGCGATTTAATCGACTCTTGCCGCTGCTGCTGGGAGGAGAGGAAAAAGGAACGGATGGACCGAGGCGGACGAGAGCGAGAGAGCTGTGTATGCGCCGGAGGATTTTTCGTTTTCTTTTTTTCTTTTCTTCCTTAGTTCGTAAGTTTTTTGC
The DNA here is from genome assembly GCA_030522585.1 of Anagyrus pseudococci. Lineage (NCBI taxonomy): Eukaryota > Metazoa > Arthropoda > Insecta > Hymenoptera > Encyrtidae > Anagyrus > Anagyrus pseudococci. The sequence continues at coordinate 15,052 of JAPYYQ010002292.1, read as the reverse complement.
CGCTGAGCTATGGGGCTTTTTCTTCTTCTTCTTCTTCTTTCGGCCCTGATTTTTCTGTCTCGCGTGCGGTATAAAGTGCGGGATGTATACGCGAGCCAACAATGGGGGAGGGAGATTCGTAAGTTAGCGTTAACTTGTTTTGCGCGAGTATATACGTTTTTCGGGCTCTTCGAATTCAAAATGTGGCTCTTTGTTGCGCACATACCGGATTAATTATAATAATTCGCGTTTACGAGCCGCGTAAATACGCGATCCTAGGTACATGGTTTACGATCAATATACGGTTTAAGCGCGTATGGCTATTATCGCGCAAAAAATAACTAAATCCCGGGACTACTCGGTGCGCTCGAGTATGTGCATCGACGGGAGAGAGAAGAAGGGCTAGGGCAGACGACGAGAGTGAGTGTATACAAGAAAAAGGGATGTGTACGACGTTAAACATCGACATATGGCCGGTCTCACGCAAGCGTGTATAGGGAGCGCCGCGGAAGGCAAGCGTTTTAGTGGATTATTGAAAAGAAACGCGCGCTCGTTTCCCCCCGACCCCGGATTTGCTCACCCTCGATTTTGCGCTCACGTAATACAGCCCGAGCGCAACGCACTTATATATTTCCCTCGGTCGCAAAGCTTTTTCTACCGATGCGCCCAAGAGAGCCTTCCTCTTTTTTTCGATACCGCGCTCTTTTATTTTGTCCTTGGAGATGTGGAGGAGCAGAGGGGGGATAAGTGACTTGATCCGCGGTATACTTTTCCTGAATGGATTACGTGGGGGGCTATGGATTATCCGAATTCGAGCGCTGTACGATGTACACGTGAAAATGCCTTGTTACGACGGTTGAAGATTGAGTGGGAGATCAAGTTGGCAGGAACTGCGCACGACTGCACGGCTTATGGATGATTTGTTTCGTTATTAGGTTATTATGCGCGCGAAATTAATGCGGCTGTAAAAGGGATTTGGAGGTTTTTTTTGACGATGCAAGTGAAATTCCGGTTGTGGTTCTCTGGTTCTGTAGTTTTGGATGTTGATGAATTCTGGTATGTTTTTTATTGTTGTCTCTAACTTCTACCTGAAGGATCGGGGATAAGAGAATAACATCGCCGTCGTGCGACGTTATCGTCAAACATCGGTGTAGCGCAAACAGGGACTATTTTGGTATCGCGTGATTAAGTGGCCGAGCATACACTCGCGCACAGGCACGACGATGTGTTTGCACGATGATGTTTGTCCCGCCGATTAGTTTCGTCGCTTATACGTCCGTTGGCGTTGCTATTTCTTTTTTTCTCTTTTATTGCGAATTGACGGGTGACCAAGGCCTATCGGCCGTCGAAAACGTAGCGAGGCTTAAGCCGTCGTAAAATTCAATTTTTCATGCGACGAGAGAGCCAAGGTCGTTATTTCCCTTGTCTCTCCGGCTTTCATTGTGAAATGCGTGTTTTACGCCACAATAAAGCAGATTAGGTACACCGTGGACTACGCGTTGCTGGCTAGTAAACTTTTTTGCTTTTATTTGTCGACGAGCTGTATACCTTCGTTTCTTTTTTGTTTGCTCTTTTTCGTGATCGCACATGACTTTCGGTATACGCAATAACGGGGAATCGTCGATCAACTTTTTTTTTTATTAGGACTCGATGTGTAACCGACTTTTTGCAAGTTTGATTGTTTCAATTTAATCTTCATCTAGAATACAATGCTGGCTCATTTATTAAAGACGCGGTGTTATTGTATTACGCTGTATTATAATGTTACGATTGTATCTACGGTTCTAAATATATTCGCATAATGATCAAAATGCGAATACACCGATGATTATAAGCCATCACTTAATAACTCAGATGGCTAAATTGATCCGCGAGAATTACAAAATTACGCTCATTAGAGAAAGACATCTACATTATCCTCCGCTATTCGCTGGGGAGAAAAAGAAGGACCGTTAAACGATTGATCTTCGTGCTTAACATAATAACAAGCCAGAACGCGAAGAAAAACAAACGGTCTTGTTCAATCTCTCGCTCTATGCGTATACATAAAATTCAAATTCGGAAAAAAAGCGACAGGATACGAGAGGGAAAGAACGATATCGGTTATTCGCAAAACGACATAATCACAGGCCCCGGAGCAGTAGCTATTCAAATCTCAAGGCGAATTCCCCCCACGACCGCGTGAATCTTGGCTCATTACAATATCGTTAGCCGACTTTTTCCCGACACTAATCGTCCCAGGCCGCCGCAATTTTCCCATTCATTAGCGCTGCCGGCGCGTGTACACCCGGGGCGGCGTACAAGCAACGGTATAGAGTTCCAGGCTTGTCCACGCTCGTTGGATACATCCACATCCTTTTCCCTCTCTCTTTCTCTTGCTGTATAGTATACATATACTCTTCCGGCCGTCGCGACGATGTGCGCGCCTTTATTGACAATCCATTAGGACACCTGACTCCTCCCGACAATGGGGGGTCGTATCCAGCCGGACTCTCTGCAGGACAGGTTTTTATTTTCATCCGTACTTTGGGTTGCCGGAGAGAAGGGTTGGTTTGATGGACGAGCTGGCTCACGGAGTTTCGTTATTTTGGTAATCAATATGGATGGGAGAATGGAAATTTGTTTATTATACACGCTGGATTTGAGCCGATGTGTTCTTGGCGCTGAAAGCAAGCCCGGGGATACGCTATCAGTCTTACACAATCAGGCTGATAACAGTCGGCTAACCGGACATCCGAGATCCCAGTCTTCCCTACGTCGTGTACGAGGATATTTAAATCGGCGAGAGCGAGCACACGTTTACGAGTTTTTAACGATGCCGAACTCACGCGCGCCTAAGGATCATTATTGTCCTCGTCCACTTAGTTTCTTTTTTTTTCCTCCTCTCTCTTGGCGGGGCTTTGACCTGAACTTGAAACGCCATTTTTTACGAGCCGCGGTAGAACGACGCGCGCACAGAGAGAAAGAGAGAGAAAGAGAACCGATCGATTTTCACGACGCACACGCTTGGCCTCCTCGTGTGAATATTTTATTTCGCGTGGGCTTTTTTTCTCTGTCCCTCTCTCTCTCTCTCTTCTCTTTTGAGGAAGAGTTTATGGAAAGTTTATGACCGAGGCCTAATTGGTAATAGTACGCTCTTAAAAGTCAGACTATGCCAGGGATAATGGAAGAATAGTATGGGAACTTTGTGTTTTTCTTTTTCAACCTTTTCGAGAGCTTTTTAATGAGTGTATTTAGCGATTGAATATTACCGGAATATCGATATTTTTCCCTTTTTTCATGTTCTTTAATAGATTTTTGGTAATTTTTGGGTGTTACTAAATGATGAATCGAATATTTCGCGCTGCTATCGGATATTTATAATGATCGAACGTACCAAACGAGAATAAGTGAAAAAAAAATATCAAGCTCGTACATTTATAAAGCTCTGTCGGTTATCGAACGATTAAATTTTCACTTGGCTCGCCGGAGTTTCTGCGGTAACTTTAGCCAGATTAAACATCGTGATTTCATTTCGCGCGGTAATGAAAGGTGAGAGTTATACTGCTGTTCTTATCTTTTATAGCTTTTATCGCTTATATGATTCATGCGGGTAAATAAAATTGACTCACATTCACGGTATTGGATGACGTTCTCGTGTCGTTCGGTGAAGAACATGCACCGGTAACAGCTGAAATATAAATACGTTTTATAATGGCAGTTTTGTTATTCGCATGCACGGGCATCTTTTTGTAAATTTGAATAGCGACAGGGTTGAATTTTTGTGCATTGATTTCTAGCAGCTCCAAGTACTTTTCGCTGTTTACATCAATCAATACAGCACATATTCATTGTCGATTTAATTGACAAACTGTATGTATTAATCTAATTATAAAAAAATCTAAATTTAAATATTAGAGGATCGACTTACTTTTCTTCGTACGTCAAGAACGTGTCCTTGTTTCTTGAAATGCATTGCCTGTCGAGCAAGTGCGTCGAGTTCACTATAACGGATCCCTCTTTACCATAATGAAACCACCTTCCGCTCCAGGCTTTTGGAAACTCGCAGTCTGCAACAGAAAACAAGTTTTACGTTACTAACTTTGTTTTGTATTAATTTCACGTTATTTATTGTTTCGACGCCGAGCAATGACAAAAAATATCTGTTGCTCAAGCTGCGTGCACATAAAACTGATAATGCAAAAGTTATCGAGATTCTGCGTAAGAAAATCCAATATCCATCGCTTTTGATTCCCCTATAAATTTTATCGACTATCAAGCCTCGCGAGCATACACGACGTTTTCCTAAATAGTCAATCAGCCTTTCATAAACCGCAAAGGCGCATAAATACGAAAAACTCATCTGGTGCGTTCTAGCTTATACTTTGATAAAACTCGATAAATCCAGGCCAAGTAGGTAATGTACGTAGACGCTGAAAAGAAGGTGAAACAGGAAATTCTCAGTCTTTGACTCGGCGACGACGCGGAGTCTTTAGTCGGGCGTAAGTGACTTTACAGTCGCCTACGTGGCCTACTCGTGAGCCTCGGCGAGTACGCCGAAAGCAGCTCCATCCATCGCGCTGCCAAGATTCAAAGGCCCTCGCTCAAAGTGCGATAATTGAGACACGCAGAGACTGAAGCGACTTACTCTCGGACATTGCCTCGACCCTGGCTCGGTCGCTCCATTTACGAGCGAAAGCAGTGAGGCTTAACGCTGTGTGGTCTACTAAACTCATGGCATACAAGAGATGTTTTAGTTGTTGATGTGAAATGTTTTTATTATTATTATTATTTCGTGTAAAATAAAATCGTAAATTGAGTTATTGAATTAACGGGATAAAAAAGAGATGTAAATGAAAGAATGGAAAAAAGGTCTGTTTGAGAAACAAATAACATTCGCTCGAGCGATTGGCAATTTTTTTGCGAAACCATGCGGGAAAGGAAGAGCAAGTGTTGTACATTCGGCCCCGACACCCCCGTCCGCGACGACATTGCACACACAAGGCCATTTTTGTCTTTTTTCCCGTTCGACACCCAACGGACTGCAAAGGGCCGGAATACAAGGGTTAGCGAGGGGAAGGAGAAGGGGGGTATCGGGAAAAGGGACCGTGAAAATAAAACGGAAATAAAATTGGAACGAACGGGCGATTTAAAGCGGGACGAGGGGTATAGGTGGGATAGCGCCCGCTAAAGCGCCGAATAGACGCGAGACAAATATTTTTTCGAGGGCACTTTTGCAATTTCGAATTCAAACAATGATTCAATGCCGGCTATTGGCGTTCTGCTGCTGCTGTTTCCCCGTTTCATCGACCGACGCTCTTCCTCTTTCACTCTCTTGAGCGTAATTCTTTTTTCCCCAGTTATGTCGACGTTGACTTTGTTTAATCGATTCGTGAAGAGGGGGAGAGTGTTTGAGAGAGTCGGTAGGAAAAAAATTCAGTAGCGCAAATCAAACGATCGATATGTTTACTAGCGGCGTGTCTATGTACGTCTCTCTCTCTCTCTCTCTCTCTCTCTCTCTCTCTCTCTTTCTCGGCTACTTTATCATCCGGTTTGGCGCATTGTTGTGCGGGGGAAGTTTAAACGTGCAGCAAACAACCCTGGACAAAAATCGTATTACAACATGCATTATGGAGTAATGCACAGGGTCTTGGGCGGACCCTCTCGACAAGCCACGGACAACCCCAGTTACACTGCCTGCATTAGAGAGACAGAGAAAGAGAAAGAAAGGGTGAGAGGAGAGAGGCAATCAAGCGCACCGAGCCATGGCTCGCAGACGAGAGAAAGAAAGAATCATCATTATTTCCGGCGATCGCTATCATATCGCGTGCGACTGGCCGTATTGGAGAGAGGAGCAGCCCCCGCATAGCCGAGGGAGCATCGGACGCGTGCTCGACGGAAGGGGAGAGGCCTAAGCCACCGAGCAAAAGGGGAGAGAGACGCGGTGGACGCGTGTACGCGCCCTGGGACAATGGCGTTAATTGGAGGACAACGACGGGGAAGAGAGAGAGAGAAAGCCTGCATTGCCCGCAAGTGCATACACAAATCGAAGCCCCTCCGTGCCTGGCTAAGTGCGTACGTTCGATTACTCGTAGGGATTTTTTTTTATTTTTTACTCGATCCTCATGGACGCGTTGCTGGAGATTTGTTTGGATTTAGAGAAAAGTGGCGGTGGTATTGTTTGGGGGTCAGTTTTGAAATTGACGGGCACGTCGAAATCGAGAGCTGATGGTAAAGTTAAAAACGTTGGTTGTCAATAATAGAACTAAAGAAATGTTGAGGGGTTCGTATAGGCGGCTGAAAAAGAACATTGCAAAAAAGGTTTTTTGTTTAATATTTTTTTTTTCAATTTTTGAAAACGGATAGAATATTTTAACTCCTTTTTTAAACAAGTTCGCATTGTATAGAACTGCCAAAAATGTTAGATGCCCAGGCAGCGCGTCTAGCTAAAAATTTATGATACACGGGGCTTTTTACAGACACGGGATGGCTATGCTATACCCGTTTTCCCGGAACACTGGCTTGGTTTTGCGAAAACAAAAATTTCTCTCCGAAAAATGCACGCGAGCCCGGAATGAAAAATTTTCAATTCAACAACGGAAGAACTTTTACGCCATATCAAACTGAAAAATGTCCGGCAAGCACCTGCCGTGCGATCGGAAAAACGTCAAATATAACTTTCAAAAAAATAGGCGTGGCGATGTTGAAAAAAAAATACGTAACACAAAAAAAGACTCGTATGGAAAAAATAAGCAAGCACGAGCATATTTTCTTTTATCAATACATAAATCCGGAGCTTTCAATGTTAAAGAGATGAAATGCTCTCCCGTGGGAAAAGGACAATTCGTCGTCAGAGGAGCACTCTATTCCTCCTCATTACCTTCTCTCCGTGCAACTCGTCGGGTCAATCGCGATATCGACGCGCGACCTCGACGTGCCCGTTGTAATTACGTACAGATACGCGAGAGCGTCCGTCGACGACTTGCGAAGGAGTCGCCAGAGAAATCGATGCGGCTCTCGGAGATACCAAGTTTGTCCTATGACGCGCAACTATAATTGGCTGTGCCAGACGAAGAACGAACTTGGATTTGGAGAAAAGGAGTTTGCCTTTTCCTCTATTGTTGCAGTAATGGCTGTTTTTGCGAACGGATGCTTGAAAAATAATTGCGAATTAATCATTGTATTAAAAAAAGAATTTTTTTTTTTCTTCAACTTTTGGCTCTTGTAGGTTACTCAAGGGATTAATGGAATAATTTTTTCCTCTTGTTTTTTCCTTGATTTATGTTGTTTTTTTAGCTCGACGTCTAATGGCGTAAGTTGTGTCAGTTGATCGTTCAGGATCAAATTTACCAATGCTCTTGGGTATAAAACTTTCGATCTGCCGGAACCTCAAATTACACCCGAAGCTCGATACTACACATAACTCTCTCTGTTCTCAACTTTTTTTTTTTATTTTATTTTTCTTATTCCTTAAAGACCGCTGACATACATTTATCGCTAATCTTTTGATTAAATTTTCGTGAGAATATATCGTATTTCAAAATTTTGAAAACATAATAAAAATTTGATATCAAAATAAACGAAAAATTAAACGAACTTCCTTTGATTGAGCTATTGAACGAACTGTTTTAACTGTGTTTTAAGTCATTCTCGTTTTACGTAAACATCAACGCTGAGTCTTTTACAAAGCGCCGATCAAGCAAGAAGAAAGCGTAAGATTGTGAATCGAAGAAAATCTGCTCCAATTTACGAGTCCCCTAAATTAAATCTCGCGGCGCACAGCAGCGGCAACGAGCCTAGAGTCACAGAAAGTAAAAAAAAAGAACGACGAAAAAAAGACAGAAGGGAAAGTCCGGTAATCCAAGTGAACCGTTTCCCGCAGATATTCTCATCCGAGAGAGCAAAGGAAAGATAGAAAGAAGACGAAGAGGAGAAAGAAAAGGAGGGAGAGAGAAATAATTGGCCGGGAGGCTTGCGCGGGGACCTCTTTCTCCCGAGAAAGCGACACGATAAATAACTCGGCCGCGAGCGCTAATTGGTCGATTCCGGAGGAGAGCCGCAGACGCGCCGCCGAGAGGAGAGAGAGAGAGAGAGAAAAGCAAGACAGCCCCGAGATTTTATCATTTTACTGGGCTGCTTCTCTTTTTCTCCCCCTCCCACCCCCTCATTCTAACCTGACGACGACGAGTTGCAACTCGCGTACACACAGAGAGCTACCTCGACCTAAAAGCTAGAAACTCGCTTGATTCAGCTCTTATTTCGTCGGAGAGTGCGCGGGGCGAGAGGAGGGAAACGGGGCGATTGTGCGCCCACGGAGGTACCTAATTGCCTTGGATCTGCGAAATCTCGTGAGCTAGATTCCTCCCGCTCTGTACTTCCGGCGCTTTTTTTCTCGCCAAACGAAATGACAATTTCGTCTTTTTGCTCGAATGAATTTATGGAGCGAATGACGAGGAATCGGTTGTTTTTCTGATGCCGCGATGTAAGGTTTTTTCGCAAAAATATGAAGGCCGGATTTAGTGTTATATTAATGAAAACTAATTCTTCGAAATCAAAGAGTCAATGTCTCTGTACTCGATCAAGTCCCTTTGCGTCAGAGGAGACTGTCGCAAACAGAGTCTCTCTCTTTCTCACGAGGAAAACAATCAAGCCTACAGGCCTAATAAGCGCAATTGCGTAGAAACTTGAAAAATGTATCGATTACGTGACGGCAATCGAGCGTTCATCTCGGCCATGCGTCGCGCGGCGTACACGCAAAATAAAAGTAAGCACGCGCGTCGACGGGACAGGAGGAAAAATCGAGCGCGGTAAAAACTACAGGATGGCAGAGCGAAATCGCATAACGTGCCAACGAAATAATCCAGCCCGGTAAAATAATCGAGAGACGTTGGCCGAGCGGTACAAGGCAAACGAAATTCGCGCTTGAGAAATAGGGAGAGAAAGAGAGAGAAAAATATCGTAGCAGCAGCCGCGCACGATTTTCCGGACTAGCGGGTCGCGAGAGCTTGGAAACTAATAAACGGCAGCTGGCCTCTTTTTACCGGAAGCAGCGGACTCCCGGAGAGCCTCCGGTTGCAGCTGGAAAGTGAAAGTCGCGCATGAGAAACGAGGCGGGAATACAGTTCTGCCGAAGCCACGCGTGGACTCGCTCAATCCCTCTCTCGCTCGTGTAATTTCGTGTAATTTTCCGCTTAGCGTGCCCTTCGAATTTAGCCGCAGGGGACGCTGGTGGCATAGTCGTCGGCAGCGGCGGCACACATTTTCACTCGAGCATAATTGCGCATTCGCGGGGCGCCTTCGGCTGCTGCGGGGGAGAGAGAGAGAGCACATTGCGGTACGATAATCCAAGCTCCACGTACGCGCAGTGCCGGAAACAATGAACCTCCCCCCGCACCGGTCGCGCTCTCTTCAAAGCTGGAGCAAACGTTTCTGGTAATGTGGAGAGAGAGAGAGAGAATCCGAGAGCTGGCCCTTACAGTCCTTGAACGCAGGCGCGCGAGTGTGTGGAGGTACAAACGATTTAATCGACGAGTGATCAGACTAGACTGCTGCTCGGAGTCGCGTGCCTCCGGCCGCGAGCGAAAACAGACGAAAGGGTTACAAAGGAGTGTATAGTGACCAGTCGACGGCCTGGCACGTTTATTGGCTCTGCATGAGAGAGAGAGAGAGAGAGAGAGAGAGAGAGTCGGATAGGGGGGTGAGAGACGAAGGGGTGGTGGTGGCGGTACGACAAAGCTCGGCCCCGTCTGCTTCGGACATTCGGCGTAATTGCATTTGCCGCGCGCGCGCGAGCCTCGGCCCAACAAACGCCCTCCCCCTTTCCACTCTCCAACTCACTCAGTCTCTCTCTGTATATCGCCTTCTTGTTGCGAGTAGATCTGCTGCCAGTGCTGCTAGTGTTGCTAGTGGACGACGAAAGGGGAGAGCGCGAGGAGAGAGAGAAAGCTAACTCTCACGAAGCTCTCTCCGGCCCTCTCCCTCTCTCTTGGACCACGCGCACGCGCGTGCCAAGCTTTAATTACACAAACAACACTTCCGGTCCGTCTGCGTCCTTGTTTGTCAGAGGAGTTTAGCAATTGCGCCAGGACGACTGCCTAGAGTCGACTGGAATTTCGTCTGACGAGCTTTCACTCTCACCTCCTATATTTCTCTCTTGGCTCGAGTTGCTTTTCGAATCCAAGCTTCGAGCTTTTGAATAACACACGTTGACTGTACGCGCGCGAATGGTAAAAAGTCGGGGGGGAGGGGCGCTCTTGAGAATACCGTCACGTACGCCTACGACTCAATGCTATGTGTGCGGCTATGGCTAAAAGCACTTACCACCCCTGAATAATATTAAAATTAAAATGCGCACCATACGCTCTCTTTGTGGGAAAATACGGGACGAAAATCAGGACAGCATTCAAAAATTGACCAACCCCGCCATGTCATCGCTCTTGGTTGGATAATTAAAGCGAGTCTTCGGGGACCGCAAAGCATCTCTTACGCGTGTCATTGACAAGTGTCCACAAAGAAGTCATAAGCGCAAAAGTGAGATATACGCGTGTATGGTGGAAAAGCTCGGCCGAAATAGGCGCAATTAAGAGGAGAGCCAGAAGAGGGTAAGCGAGGCACGCGCGCGCACGCGTAACCGAATTACGGCGCATAACTCCCGGATGTATCTCTCCGGGGTAGAGAGCGCAGACAGGGCCAGCCAATCAGGCCTTTATTCATGCCGAAATCACGAGATTACGGTCACGTAGGGCCCTTTGCGACCGGCAAATTCTCGGCCCTCACTCTCCCTCCCTCTTTCTGGTACGTATACACACGGCCGCGAGCCTCAATTTGCCCCGGGCGCGGCCTCTTTATTTATGCAGCCGATGCGCACTGAAGATACGGGAGAGGGGGACGAGCTGGTGGTGCCGGACTACTCTTGACTCTCTCGCTCTGCTCGCTTTGTTCATCCGACGATGGGTCCTCGATAAAACCAGCGAAATTCAAAAATGAAGCTTTACATTTTTTTTTACCGGGAACGCAAAATCTTGGGAATTTTTTTGTTGTTGAAAATATTTCGGATTCGCGGAATTTTTATACAAAATCTTTATCGAAGCCTGCGGCCTGCGTTATCCAGCCCCCTTCGATGCATTCTTAACGCGACGCTCTTGTACAGTGCCCTTGCAACGCAGCTACTTGCAAATATGTTAAAAATCCGAGCCTCGGATCGACGAGCAGCTCTGAGAAATATGGAATGTTTCCAATAACACACTTCTTTGGGAGAGAGAAAAAAAGAGACTTGCAATAGTAAACGCATGACGAGGGGCATTCCGTGAAGGATAGAGTTGAGGGATAAGGGAGGGAATGCCAACGAGGTACTGTGACGTCGTCGGGGAGGGAAAACGGGAAAGTGCGTGCGTCGAGAGAGAGGGAACGGAAGTGACGAATCGATTGGTAAGCCCTACTCCAAGAGGGGCTGTACCGAGGAATAAAGAAGGGTGACTTGTCGCGATGCCGGCATTCCCCCTGCTCAGGCACGATCGGGCTCTGTCGTTCCTCTACGTCGGAGCAACTGCGGGATTTCCGAGCCGCTAATGCGCGCCGGGGCGATCGATCGACTTTCGCCCCCTCGTCTCCCCCCTACCCTCCTTCTCTGGCTTTAAAGCAGTCGCGCCTGTAATGGCGCGCGCTCGCGCTCCTGCCACTTGTGGATTTATGGCAGCGAGGGAGAGGAGGAGGCTTGGAACTCTCGAGGCCCCGGGAAAATGAAAAAGTTTTCGCTCGCTGCGGCGCGACCTGCCGATAAGTGTAATTATGACGACGCTGCTGCTGCTGCTGCTATGCTCGAATGATTCATGAGGCTATAACTTCACTCTATACGCTCTCGGTTATGTCAATTGATACATTTAGCCACTGCGAAATTTTGAAATAATCTTGTTATAAAAGGCCGGAATAAAAATTTCGTTTTCGAATTTTTTGAAATTTCGAGCTGAAGAGTTTTTTTTGTAGCCGACTCACTTGTTCAACTTGCGAGGAGATATGAGTCGGGACCTGATCAATAGCCGCGCTGCTCTTGTTTCGCTCTTGTTCTTTTTCGAGACTTGGCTACGAATTCGACTCGGAATTTCGATGACACGTGCACTTAAACAACTGCTTCCTGCAAAAGTGCAGGCTACCCAGGCATATGGCTCTTTCTTCCTCTTCTTCTTCTTTTTTTGTGCTTCCCTACGCGTTTTTTCCTCCCCTTCGCTTACTACCTCCGTAATTTTTTCCCCCTTCTTGTTTCTAAATGGATGGTTCATGCATGTCTGACGAGCTTTAACGTCGCTTTAATGACACGGAAAAGGCTGCCGATACTAAAATAAGGTATTTTAAAACCATCAATATCGCTAATAGAAGGGGGAAATAAGATGTATTATTTGCGTTAAGTATGGAAATAATTTTTAATGTTTTTTAACGCTTTATTTATTCTAAAGTATATTATGAACCCATATTGGAAAGAAAATTTAGTACCATTTTTTTCAACTTCCCTGATAAATATATATTACCGATGACACGTAGCATCTATCGAGTTACTTATCTCATTGTCTGACTAATAACTGTCTGCTTCTACTTCAAACTTATAAAATATTCGAAAGACACATTTATTTTGGCCTCGCGTTCCATTAATAAAAGTCAAACTCTCGATAAATCATCGGTATATTTTCAACGTGGAGCTAACCTATTTAAAGTTAATAGACATCCTAACTTGAACGTATATCCTGCCTGGCTTACCCTCGGAAGTAACCGTTGTTTCCTTCGTCTATTATATAATTCACGATATATTCTTCAACTTGCTCCGCACTTATAAATAGTCATACCAGAACGAGAAACATTCGTCATCCCATTTTTAACGGGCACGTACACAAAAAGCCCATCGCAAACTATCAATAACCCTCCAAAAATCTTTTTCCGCCGTTTTTTTCTCCCCCACAGCCTCATCCCGGTGTAGCTCTCTATCAAGCGCGATATCGATATCATTGCCATCGGAACGTTATCGCGGCCGGGCCGAAACCGAATACGCTTGTATATCACATTAGCGGCCGCGTCGACCTCATCGTCCGCAGCGGTCAAAAAGACAGAGTAAATCCAAACGCATCTCTTGCACGCGTGTTAAATTAATTCGGCCGAGCACACGGTTAACTCGCAGCGGAGCATCAGAGAGGTATAGTGGGATCGATAATCGATCGATGGACATGCCATTCGACTTTTGCGCATAGCGATCCACCGGCGAATTCCAGGCATGATCTCGGGGGTAACAGGCAAGCACACGAGGGTGGGGCATTCCGGTCGGGTGTCGGATCTCGGCAGCGCATTGCCATGCTCGGGATACCGCTGCTTCGACTATGTACAGTTGGCTGTGTGTAACCATAGCCGTCTGCAAGCTCACCCCCCTCAGCTTGACTCCTGCTATGATTTTCGTGCGAGAAATAGCGCGATTTTAAAGTAGGCAAGAGTGGGGGAGTAGGTGAGGGGGTATCCGCGTGTTCGGTACCGTAACGCGTCCGCGCAGGGAGTGATCGACGAGAGGGCCCTAAAGCCGCCTGTGTTTTACGCTTCATCTACGTACACTGCGTGCGCGATCGAAGTATAGGCTTTCAAGGGAGAGAGAGGGCAAACGGGCTGCGCGGAGGTGTGAAACATAATCTTACGGAGCTGGGAACAAGCCGAATATCGACGCGCGCCCCGAGGGGATAAAAATTAAAATATCTCGTTACAGGCCGATGTTTACGATTTCACAAAAGTAGGAACACAGAGAGAGAGCGCAGAGGGAAAGAGATCGATGGCTACGTCGATTTCCATGCCGCCGAGAAAGAGGGCTGGGACTTTAGGAGAGGGGAAATCAAAATAATTTAGTGCGCGCGAGGATCGAGCTATTTCGATCTATCTACGCACGCACGTGCATATATAGCCGGCGTACACGAAGAAGCCCTGCGCTCTCTCTCTCTCTCTCTCTCTCTCGGCGTAAGCGGGCTTAGCGAGCAAACAAGCGGTCTGCCACCCCCCTCGCTTTACCGCGGCGATGCTCGCCGAGGCTGGTAATCATCGTCGCGTGCGACGCTGCCGTAGAGCGAACGGGGCAAATTGATCCGCGATCGAACATGCCGGACGAGGAAGTGCCAGATGAAGAGATAGCCGGGCAAAGATAGAGACGCGCGCGAGGGTAAAAAAGCGCGCGGGTGGAGAACGCATAGGAGGAGGGGGGCAGAGGGGACGGCTGAACGGTGCATGAATAATGAGCGCGCGTCGTCCGCGCAGCTTCGCGGCGGCTTTCGGGCCCCGCGACTACCCCTTCCCATGAAGACACCGATGATCGATCGCTCGGCAACGCAGAGCGAGCTGCCTCGAGAACTATATACGGCAAATTGAGATTTCGTGCGCGAGCTACGCGGCGTTTGTCTGTATGTCTGTTGCGAGAGAGAGAGAGACTATGCCGGAAGTGTAAATTGTACCTAGGTTCTTTTTTTGTTTATAGACCGGGAGTTCTCGATGTTTGCTCGGCGTTGGAGGAAGAGATTAACATCGGAGTGGTGTAAAGGGGTGGTTTGGAGATAAAGCGAATTGCCTTCGTGGAAATCGCGGCCAGCGAACAACGCGTTTCGATGATTTATGGTATTTTTAATTCTCGGAAGGCCATTAGATCGCGTACGTAAATGTGAGGCGGAGATACGAGCATTTTGCTCGTCGAATTATTTTACATGCCTCGGCGCGGCGGTGCGGTAAGCTCGGCATATTTGCCACGTGAATAACGTTTTAGCTTTGAATACTGTGTTTGTGCTAAAAAGTCCTCACCCCCCTCCTCGGTACATGGAAATTGATGCACTATTGATTTCAGAGACGCTTCTGTAACGAAAGCAGCGGTTTATTTTGAATCAGTTTTATTTAATTAGAGCATACGCGATATATATTATGCTGGTAATATAATTTGCCAGTTTCAATTGTTGCATGTATCGCAAATGTAGAATTATCATTTCCAACTTGGCAATATAGGGGAAGGTCGGGCATAACGGACACCTTAAGGGAAAATGAATAAAAAATATATATACCCTTGATAAATATAATCAATTAAATTTTTTTCTTA
>JAPYYQ010002291.1:0-34043 GCA_030522585.1 Anagyrus pseudococci | reverse complement strand
TTATTTTTGAAAAGTAATACTACTTTCTGTATTACTTCTAGTGCCAACCTTAACTCTAAAAAGCACCAGTCTAGTTTTGTGTATTTTGTCAGCGACCCGGTTTCTTTTTGATTTGTCACACAGCCGCGTGGAAAATCCACGTCAGTCGCTTGACAGCTGATCTAATCACAGGGTGGACAATAGTATTGTAATAGTAGGCGCTAAGGTTCGGCGAAACTAATGTCTCAAGAATTGAGGAATTTTAGAGTTCGGAGTTTTTTTTTTATTTATACTTTGAATCACTTGATGATAAATTGCATTTATTGTCGTAATTAAAATGTATACATTATTTGACAAAAAGAAAAGATTGTTTAAAGGAAAAAAAATGTAAGGAAAAATAAACATTTGCGTTGGATAAACGATAAATCAAAGAAATTGAATCGCAGTAAATCGTATTACTTGCAATGTTTCTTGCATTGCGCGTCGTAACTTTGTACAACTTTTTGTCATCATAGATAACGTTTCGGAAAGATTGAATATCACTTTTTTAACGCTGAAATAAAGAAAATTAATGCAACCATAATTGGAAATATTTTTAATTTTCACTCGATTTTCTTTTAATTTCAACGAACGAGGAATAATCGTGGTATAATTAAATTTATTCAGCGCTGCGGATACGAAGATGATGCAAAATGTTACCCAGCTATAAATTGCGAGATACGCACAACGCAACATCGTGATCAATGCTTAGAAGAAAATGAAAAATCGTTATCTCATTTTTCTAAAAATGTTACGTAAGATAAGAAATGCATTTTGCAGCTGGCGTATTATTTTCTGATGAGCTGTCTCGTCAAAAAAATTAACGATTTGAAATGAAAGTTACATGTACGAAAGACGTCGTATACGAATCAAAAAGAATATTTTATTAATAGGTAGCTGCGATTATCATTGATTCTTTACAATTAAAATTTATTTATTTGCCATATAAATTGATGACATATTTATATACATAACTATGAAAGAAAAAATAAATTAACGCCTGGATAGAAATAAAAAAAATTATTTAATAATAATGTATTACATCGTAGTTCAAAATATTGCGCTAATCGACGCGTAAATCGAGGCAGAAATAATAAAACCTGCATTTGTACTGCAATCGATTCATGAAAAGTTGTTCTAAAATTTATACATGGCTTTTATCATTTGTGTACATCCCACTTAAATTACATTCGAGTATAAAAAACATCACGAAATTGTATAAATAAAACTTTTTTTTCGCTTCTACGCCTCCTCCTCTTGCTCATTACAAATATCTTCATCGTCTGAAAAACCATTAGCAGCTCCGTTCTTGGTCGGTGACAAATTGATAGCTTTGTTATGATCTATTCCTAAGATCATTTTTAATAATTTTAAAACGCTCTTTTTCCCCTTATTTTCGCCTTCTAGAAGTTAAAGTTATTTTAAAATAGAAAACTGCTTCGTTATGACATGCGACTTTTATAAATAATGAATAAGCAGCTGTTAAAATTGTACCTTCATTGCCAGTGATTTTTTTCTCTAAATTTAATTTTTCTTGGGCTATTTTATACATTCCTTCTTCTATAGAATCCTCGCTTAATAATCTAATTATACGTACTGGTCTGTAAGTGAAAAAAAAAGTTATTAAAATTTTTAATAGATTTGTTTACATGAATAACAAATTACTTACTTTTTTTGCCCTACTCTGTGACAACGGTCTTCTGCTTGTTTGTCATTATACGGATTAAAATCAATATCGTGAATAATAACGGTATCGGCAGAAGTTAAGTTAATGCCCAGCCCACCCGCTTTCGTCGATAATAAAAATATAAATATGTCAGTATCTTCTGTAAATTCATCTATTAAGTCTTGTCTTTCCATTACCGGCGTTTGACCGTCCAACCTTAAATAAAAAAAAATAAGTTAATAAAGTTCTAGTTGTATAAGTTGACTGGTAAAATTTAAAATGTACCTTAAGTATCTATGATTTCTAATAGCTAAGTATTCTTCTAAAATATCTAAGACCATTGTGAATTGACTAAAAATGAGTACTCTATGTCCGTCATTTTTCAAATCTTTCAAAAGTTCGTCAAGTTTTTTAAATTTCCCAGATTCAGGAATAAGCTTTTGAGGCAAACCATATCCAGCTAAACTCTTGTATGTTCGAGAAAGCTGATTGATTTTATAGTCGGACATCCATACCAATTCTTCATATGTATATTGGGCATTTTTCTGTTTCCAACCAGATTCACCAATAAGTCTTTTAGAGATATTCTGTAACATAATAATTAAATTGACTTACGTTATGTATATTTTATATTAATCGTTTCATTTCAATATTAATTGTATTATTTAATTTACCCTTAGATCTTGTTCTTTATAGAAAGTTTGAAAAAGAAGCGGATGATTAGCAATTTTTCGCAACTGCATCATCATGCCAACGCCATTTAGCTCTGTATTTTCGTTGGCTTCGGCGGAAAATTTAGCAACTAAGTCATCGTACATGTCTTTCTGTTTTTTTAACATAGGAACCACTATCACTTCTTCAGATTTTGTTGGTAAATCTTTTAAAACATCAGACTTAAGTCGACGAAGAACAAACGGTTTCATTATTAACTTTGCATTTTTAACTTGTTCTTCTTCAAATAATGGTTTTTCGTCATTAGATTTATTCGCTGATAATTTCTATGGCAAATTATATGAAATTAGGAAAATGTATATAAATCAAGTAATTTTGAATGTAGAAGTTTAAAGTTTGCTTACAGGATTCTTAGAAAAAACGCTTTTTATATCGTCCATTTTGTCGGCAAACATAGAAGGCATTACAAAAATAAGTAATGACATCAATTCTAATAGATTATTTTGCAGTGGCGTGCCAGTCAATAAAAGTCGATGCTTTGCCTGAAGAAAAATTTTTCAGTTACATGTTTTAAGTAGTTTTCCTTGAACATTGCATTTTACTCACATTAATTTTAACTAAATTTTCGTATCTAATTGTGCTCATATTTTTGAGCATATGAGCTTCATCAAAAACGACGTATTTTATGGGAAGGACACGGAATAAGCGGCGCTCTTCTGGTGTATTACTAACGAGATTATAAGTTGTTAAAATCACATCGACGTCGTCTAAGTCACCATTGCGCCATCCGAATCTTATTTCCCTTCGCTCGTCTTGTGAGCCGTAGTATTTAGCTACTTTCAGCCCAGGTGACCATCGTTCTAACTCGTTGCTCCAATTTTCTAAAAAAATGAAATTATATTATGAATTACAATACTAGTACTAATTTTGTATTAATAAAATACAACTTAATCTATGTTTACCCATAGTTGAGCTAGGCACAATAATTAAGTGTGGTCCATCTTTTTCATCAATTAAATCGGCTTCTTTGAGATAAGTAAGGAAAGCTATAACTTGAACTGTTTTTCCTAATCCCATTTCATCAGCCAGAATACCATTGACTTTCTGTGCATGAATGACTGCCAACCAATTCAAGCCAACCATTTGATATGGTGCTAATTTTAATTCTGGAGACAAAGTGGATGGCTGTTCTTTTACCATAGCTGAACCAGCAGCTATGGCCTTTTCCATATTTCCAGATAAGCGGAGACATTTTTTCATAAGTGAGCCTACCACTGATCTTGTTTGTATTAAATCCTAATCAAAAAATTTGTTGTTAGTTGTTTTTTAACAAATTCTTTTAGAATTTAAATAAGATAACACACCTGAGCTGCATTTAAAAGATCTGTATCTAAAAATTTTATACTTTGAAACTTATACACCAAGTCTCTCCATCCGGCAAAAGGTCTAGCTTCAATGATAGCATTAACCTTTTTTTGAGTACATTGATTCATCAACAATAATTCTGAAGGTAATGCATTTTGCAAAAAGTCTAATACTGCTTTTCTATCACCTGTTAAATCATTTGTCACTTCTGTATCAGAATCATCATCATCGCTAAAAACAAATAAATAGTATTGTTAGCAAGTATTGTAATCATTTACTGTACAGTATGTATTAGCCTTCAGTATGTATCACCCTTCAAATAATTACCTTTCAAAAACTTTGTTTTTACTATAGCCACAATCATCAGAATCAACATCGTCTCTGTCTTCATCATCATTATTAGATTTCTTACGCTTATGTTTATTGTTTTTCTGTAACTTTTTAGCTGGTCTCTTACGATTTTTTTCTAATTCCTCCTTAGCTGCATCTACATCCCAATTTGACTGTGTGAGTATTTTCTCGACATGCTGTGTACAAAAGGTAATTAATAAATATGCAACATTAGAAAGAACTAATCAATTCTGATGATCATACCACTTTATCCAAGTGTGAGAACAAGTCTGTCAGGTACTTTAGTTTTTCTTCTTTGTCCTTTTCAAAGCTTTGCTCTGAACTGGATGCTGTATCATTGGCAGGACTTTCCCCATCGCTTTCACTATCATCAATTCGATTAACAGGCTTCCTACGCACTTCAGGAGCAGCTGGATTGCTATCTTCGTCCGCTGCAACAAAACAACACACTGAAATTGGAGCACAGATCATGGAAGCCAATGGAAGGACATATTTTAGCTATAGAACACTAAAACTCTTGGATTGTTACTCTAACACCAAGTTAAATGAGAAAACATAGGAGTAATAAACATAAACAGGAGTAAGGCAGTTGCTTTCGCGTCGTGCAACACATCAGGCTTACACGTGAACATCTTCTTGACAGGCTTTCGCTGGAAGCGAAACTTGCGCAGGTTTTCAAGCAGGCTCGGACTCTTGGTTGGGCAAGCGTTGGCGTTGGACTTTGGCGAGTTTGACTCCGATTCGGACATAATCCCTTGGCTTGTCTCGTTCTCCCGCGCCTGTGCCTCTCAAGAGACGGTCGTCGTCGCGGCCGACCAGGGACGCATCCTCCTGGATTTTTTTTTTTTTCGTTCCTTTAGCGCGCGCTATTAGCCCGAGGAGGTGCAGCGGAGCGAGCGTAACCTAGGGCTGCCGGACCAAGTAGACCCCGCGCGCGCGCGCGAAAAAGAGGGAAACCCAACGAAGTATTCCGGAGCAAGGGGGGGACGAGGGGAGGTATTGTGTTTCGTCCTCCCCTTCCAGCCGGTTCTCTTCTTCCTCGCTCGCTCCTTGTCGCTCTCTCTCTCTCTCTCTCTCTCTCTCTCTCTCTCTTCGTCCCCCTGATCTTCTATGGAATCGGCCTTTCTCCTCACCGCGCGCAAACTATATAGGAGGTCGGAGGAGGAGGAGGAGGAGGCGCAGGTGCGCGCGCCAGCGATTTTCTCTCCTCCCCACGGCGAATTTCCACTGTGCGACTCTCCTTCTCTATCTTCGGCTGCGGAAATAGATGGAGCTCTCTAGCTTATGCGATTCAGCTGCTGCACGAGAGATCTCAGATCCCTCTCTTTTTACCTGCGCGCACGCTCTGAACGGTAATATAACTATGCTGGAACTGGAGTTGGAAACGCGCAGACATTTAAATAGCTGCTCCGGTTTTTTTTCCGGAGTTGTGTTGTTTTTTTTCTGTAGTTTTAGGTAGAGTTTGAGGAGAATAACTGTTGAAAAAAGAAGAGGGATAAAAGAAGTACAAATTAATTTGCTATAGATAATTATTTTATATTTTTTCTTTTTTTATCCGTGTATTATTGAAGAGTACAAAGGTGTTGAAGCTTATAAAAGTAGAAAAAAAAACAATACACACATTTACCTATACTAGTCCTAAAATTACACAATTAAAATAAGAGAATATAAGCTTACAAATGACAACACACAGTTAATTATCTAATAATCTAAACACAAATAAGCTAAGACTATAAATATGTAGAAAAAGTGATTTGACAAGTCTGGTAAACCAATTCTAGGCAAATCTAGCTCACAAAATTTTCTTGATCTTCATGTCAAATTGATTTTGATCTGTAACAAAATAAATTCCCCAAAATATTAGATAAATGACAAATTGATTTTCAATAATATAAATTAATAATATTGTCAAAAAAATTCGTAATATACATACCTAATAGCCTCCAGGATCAATTACAATTCCTTCCTCTAAATTGTTGTCCATAGCAAAGATCAGCTTATTGTTCTTGAACATCTTAGTTTCCATTATCAAACTTTCAGTTTCTAGTAAATCTAGAATGAAAATAAAAAATATTAATTTTGACATAAATTATAAACTTTCATCAATTTTAGGTCAATTTGACTAATATCAATTTCAATTGAATAATTGAGACAAAGAACTTGACTACTTTTTCCACGAGATAAAAAATTGCTCCGAAATTTCTATTTTTACAGTTTCATTAATAGTTTTACAATTTATTCGCGACAAACTACGTAAAAACGATGTCAATGAACAAATAATTAATAAATTATTCCAACAATTGTTCTATAACGTCCACGAGATAAAAAATTGCTCCAAAATTTTTATTTTTACAGTTTCATTAATAGTTTAACAATTTATTCGTAACGAACTACGTAAGAACGACGCCAATGAACAAATAATTAATAAATTATTCCAACAATTGTTCGATAACGTCTTTATAAAAGTTTCGACGCCGTTAGCACGTGGCGATAATCAGAAAGTGGATAACAAAGCTGAAACAATGATATTGCTAGACAATCTTGACGCGATGGTGACAAAAGTTCGTTCTTAAACAATTTTTGTTGTCAATCCACGAATATATAGCGACAAAATAAATTAATATTCTTACCTTATTTGATCCTGGAGAACCGTCCTTTTGTTTGATCTTCCTCGATCGGAGTCCGGAGTCTCAATGTAAAATGCTTGACAAAGCGTCTCGAACGCTATGCTCCTTGTTGAGATCTTGAAATCCGGCGCTGCATTCGCCGGCGACGGCGACTATAGCTAAGACTCACTTCTCATTTCAAAATGATTATGATTTTCTTCATCGAGAAAAGAATAAAAGACTTATTTGAATAAATATTTAATAAAGCTTTCAGCTATGAAAATTTTTTTTTTGTTAAAGTACGATAAATTTGTTGAAAATACTGTAGATAGTTTGGATTATATGAATAATATTAGTTTCCCGCTCTTTCGTAGCGCCGTCTGTTTGCAGATGAATAAACTATGCACAGCATTGTTATGATCAAGATAACCTCTGCACTATTACAACGCGATAAGTTTTTTCATAAAATTAAACAATCGTGTATTGTAAATACTTTTTTCAAGGTATTTTAAAACAGATTTTTTATAAGATGTATTGCTACGTAATGTACATTTTCTAGTGAATTTTCAATTATTTTACTTTACTAATTATTTTGTTGTGATTCTGTATACTTAAGTAGCTAGAAGTTTTTGTAAATAATCTTTGTTTACATTTAATTAGCTACGATAAATTTATATTTAATCTTTTATTGCTGAATAACGTAACCATAAAGATCTTGTGAGATTATGAAGATTAAATAAAATTATTTTCTATAGTATCAAGGTTATGTGATCTATTGACTATTATGCCAAGATATACAATTTCTCTAATTTCTTTTTGCAGGTCATTTAATTTACAAAAGAAAAAAAAATGATAGAAATCACATGTAATGATCGTCTTGGAAAAAAAGTAAGAGTTAAATGTAATCCAGATGACACAGTTGGAGACCTAAAGAAACTGATAGCAGCACAAACTGGAACTCATTGGGAAAAAATTGTATTAAAAAAGTGGTACACAATTTTCAAAGATCACATAAAACTACAAGACTGTATCCTTTTTGAAAATATTAGCATCATTTTTAATATTAATTTAAAATAATTTTTAGTCTACATGTACAAATAACATCCTTAATATAATTTAGATGAGATTCATGATGGCATGAATTTGGAACTTTATTATCAATAAACAATTAGTTTTCTGGTTAAATTATTAAATTGAAGACTGTAAGCATAATATATATTTTGTAACATTTTGTTAATTTATAATGTCTTAAAAATGTAACACTTGACAAAACAATTAATTTAAAAAAAATATATAGTTTTTATTTATCTTAATCCTAAGATTAAAACTAATTTTTTACTAAATGCTTCCCTTTGTTCACATTGTTTCATCACTCAGAGAGATCACATATTCTTAAGTAACTTCATTGGATAGTAGCATTCATAATTTATAACAATAATAACATTACGTAAATAAACTTTTATAAACTACAAATCTTGATTGGTTTTATCAAGAATAAACAATATTTTTTTTTATGTAAACTGCTCTTTGGTTAAAGTCCAAGTTGTCATAACATGTTGTTTACTTGTAAAATAGAGATGTTGTGCGTTATCTAAAATGTAATTGTACATATTTTTCTTCAAAAATATATTTGCTGCCTAAAAATATATGTATAGATCTTGATTTTTCTTTTTTGATCTATACAAGCATATGCACCAATATTTTATTTTCCTGATATTTCTATGGTAATCAATGTGGTCTCTTCAGAGTTCCATCAGAACGTATAGGACTTTCAGGTTCCACGATTTCCCTACTACGGTTGCTTAGAATATCTCTAATGTGTTGAACAATTAAGTCAATGGCCACTGAAACAAAATGGACAATAGGATAATTCATTTAAAAATTAATTAATCATGCATTGATCAATGAAAAAGTATATTTATAAACTTTTATTACAAATTTCAGATGTTTTCATGACATGATCCTTCATGCAATTAAGCTGATTGTACATACTTAAACTACAATTTACTAGTCTATATTTTTCTTTTATTTTTCTCTTTTTTTTTATAACGGATAGGCACACAATTATGTTATTACATTAAGGCATTTTTTATGCTTTTTAACTTACAATCAAACAGTAATTAAAACATTTATAGTCTAAACGATCTCATTGTAAAGCATAAACTTGTGCAAAATATCTATAAATGCAATTATGCTCTAATATAGATGATAAAAAGCTTCGAAGGACTGTATATACAAATATAAATAAAAAACCATTATTCTTAGTATTATGCTTACAATATAAAATTTTTGATGTATCAAAAATTCGTCGGTAAGAATTATCATTTTAAAATTGTATACAACAATTCGATAAAAGTGTTACGCTCGTTTTATAAAAAAGACAATAGAATCGGCATTTTGGCAAAAAAACTTAACGTGTAACAAAAAGATTACATTACATTTTGTTTAAAAGCAGAATAAAATGAAACATGTTAGTTAAAAAGGCGTTTTTGCGCTGTTTCCGAAGAAACTGATTATTATTTTTGTAATTGAACAAAAGCGTTTGGAATAATTAGTAACCAGCAAGAACTGCGCTCAATCCCAAAAGCGACTGCTGCTACGCGTTATAAAATACTGCCATTTCGAAAAAATTGTGAACTCATTGTACTCGTAGACTTTCAGTTACAGCTAACTTAAATAAAGAAACGTGTGCATGCACATATTTATCCTCTTAATCCCTGCTTGTAATATAATATAATAGTAATAAAAATAATAGTAATAATAATAAAAACTGCAAAAATGCACGTGCGAATGCGCTGTAAAGAATCAGAAGTGTCTCGCTGTTGCGGTGGAGGAATAAAGGAGGCGTGTCTGTGTTTTATGGTAGTTCGTCTTTCGTTAAATGAGCCTTGACATATCGAAATGTAAATCAAAGTCAAGCTATTCGAGTCTGCTGCAGCACAGCGTCTTACGACGTCGACGTTCGTCTATGCTCGATGTACGGATGCTGCCCGGATGCGGACTCGCCCTTTTTAGAATGCAAAATGTCCCAGATGTGGTGCACTATAAGGTCTATCGCCACTGTAAACATACAATAACAACAACCAAATACTAGGTATGTCTGTGTCTATCCTTGTCAAACAAGTAATGTATGCGCAGCCTCTCGCGGGTAACCAAAAGAAACGATACGATTGAAATCCCAGAAAAATTAAAACATCTCTTTACTATATTTTTATTTTCAGTTTCGTTTCAATCTTCATTATCTAAGATTGCTCGATTCGGTTATACTAACTATCGATCTAAAAGCACGATAGTTTTGTAAAAATTATAAATAATGTGCAAACATATTTTTTCGAACGTTAATTGATAGTTTTAGATCGACAGCGATTCGAATCTACGTCTAAGAATTAATATCATTTTAACGATTCTATTAGTTTATAAATAATAAAATTAAAAAAAATTATTACTTCTAGACAGCCTTTTAATTTACTACGATTATTCTTGTGGCTTAAGCACATTCATTTATGTATAATTATTTTAAGTTTTTGAAAATTTAAAATTACATTTATTGATTAAAAAAAAGTTTTTCTATTAAATCTTGATTGTAACATTTTTCTCACACAAAATTGTGAAATATTGCGAAATAGTAAATAAAAAAAATTAGTTTATTGAAACATCATGAATTATTTAGTAATATTTCTGGAATTTGAACCACATCAAATTACATTGAATACAGTGTTTACAGACTTATAGTACTTATATCCACAAATACCGGGCAGCAGCCACAAGAAATATTTTTCAAACTACAAGATAGAATTCTGAGAATTCATTTTCGGAAACATTAATCTTCAGTTATTTCGAGATATCAAAAAGAATTGTTTATTAAAAATTTTATTAATTCTATCTTGATAACGATAGCTTTTATATAATTTTACTTTTATGTAGCATGAGAAAGGCTAAAAAAGCAGTTAAAAAAGTATTTAAACTTATGATTAGAGTTACCAATATTAGTGAGTGCTTTAAATTATTCAAATAATAATTTGAAATAAATTTAACAGCAAATTAATAATAAAACATTAATTATCATGCATCAATAATGGTTGTACAAATATTAATGTTAATTTACGTTTTAACCCATTTTAAATCTACAATATTAAAGATAAATAAAATGAAAAAAAAAGCTTGTGAAATTGTACCTGTATTGTCGGCTCCTCGAGGGATGATTACGTCAGCGAATTTTTTGGTCGGCAGGCAAAATTCTTCAAACGCCGGCTTTACATAGTTCATGTATTGATTTAAAACATAATCTAAATCTCGTCCTCTTTCATTGATATCGCGTGGCACTGATTAAAAAAAAAACAAAGTTTACTCAAAACAAATTGATTCAACAAGAACAGTAAAGCAAGAATCGATTATTTGAAAAAAAAAGGAAGGGTCGTGAGAAAAAAAGTCGTTCCTACCTCTCCTAGCGAGCCTAGTGTCAGAATCGGTATCAACGAACAGCTTCATGTGAAAGAGCTCCCTTATCTCCTGGAAGTAAAAGACCAATATCCCTTCGAAGAGGACGACGTCGGCCGGATAAATCGTCGTGATCTGATCTTTGATTCTGCAAACAAACAAAATTTGCTCGGTGCGTGATGTGTATGAGTTGTCACATTTTTTCACCGGCCGCCAACCCAAAATATATAAAAAAACGCAAAATAAATAAAGCCCACGCGCACGAGGATGTTGACAAGATGAGAGAGCAGGCGTTCTCGGGCCGAGTGCGGCTCGGCGGCGATGGCGAAACGCGCGCACACGTCGCTTGCGCAAAAATCCAAACGAGCCGCTGGCCAAATATGAAAATTTCCGTCTTCCGCTCTTAAACAAACAACCAAAGCAACGGGCCCCCGGACAACGGCGCACGCTCCCGCAGCCGGGAATTTCACTAATCAAAAATATCATCGCCTCCGGGTGATTGCACTGCCGAAGCTCCGCCGAAGGAGAGGGGCCTATAAAACACCCGGCCGATCTCGGGAGCGGCACCACTGAGTCGTGTGCGCCGGCTGTGCTGTATTATATCCCACCCCCAGGACGAGTCCGAGCAGAGGGCGATTATCACGGCTGTCGCAGCAACCCACGAACAATGGGGACATCCGTCTCCGGGCGGTCACTCCTCCTGACACTCGTCGTCGCGGCCTGCAGTCTCCGGAGCGCCGAGGCCTGCAAAAAGTTCAAGTGCGGACACCACGGCGGCCTGCCGATTTCCAAGTCGTTCGAGCTGCCGCTCCTCAAGCTCCTGCCCCGCTGTCCGCCTTGCTCCGAGTCCTTCGACTACCCCCATCCCTCGGCCTCCTACGACTATCACCAGCCAGCGCATTCGTCGTACGCGTCCCACTCCTACAGCAGTCCAACGTCGTCCTACCAATATCCCCAGGCACCTGCTCATACTCAGTCCTACTCGTCGTCTTCCTACGAGTACTCGCCTCCTCCGCCACCCCCGCCTCAGCCTTACAAGATCCCCACGCCGGTCTACGAATACTCCGAGCCGTCGACTGAATACGAGTACTCGCCCCCTCCGCCACCGCCCCCGCCGCCGGTTTACAAATACGTACCTCCTCCTCCACCGCCGCCACAATCTTATGCGACCCCGTCGTCGTACGATTACGCACCTCCGCCTCCGCCACCACCGCCGCCGGTACCCTATTATCCGCCGCCACCGCCGCCACCACCCCCACAGCCGTATTATCCGCCGATGAACGACATCTACAAGAGCGATTGCAAGCCGATTACGTCGTACAGCTTGTACAAGCCGTTTTTCATGAAATCCCATCATCACAAGCTGCATCTCCCGTGCAAAGAACATCACAAGCCTCAGTTCTTAGTAAGTATTTGATTAGATGATTCTTTGATTAAGATTTATAATTCCGAGAGAATTTGAGAACAAAAATTTTAACGCGAGATTTTAAATTTTCGATTTTAACGATTGCTATTCGGTATCTTATTGAGAAAATGTTTATTGTCCAAACGTTTGTATTGTCAAGTTAAAAAATGTGTACAGGATTGCAAAACAATTTATTAATTTGAAATATGTTCTTTCTTTTTTTTAGTCAAAGCATCACCTTTGCCCGCTGAAGACTTATGCGAAACATTTTTCATATAAGAAACCCCTCTGCTGCTGTTACTAGTTGTTTTTTTTTTACTTGTTATTTCACGTTTTAGTTAAGTCAACATTAAATAAATTCCTAATTAGTAAAAATGATTGTACATTTTTTTACATACTGATAAAATTGTCCAGTACTTTGTCATCACACTGTAATACTTACATACTGTTTGTCCTGTAATCGTAAGCAGGTATTTCACACTTGACTCCTGCCAAAATATCTCGTAGGGTCCTCAAGATCAAATCATTATTAAACGCATCGGGATGATCAAAGTTGAACTGTCCTTTTTCAGCCTTGATTTTTTCTGCAGGTGTCAGATCTCTATAAAAACTGTCCTGTGATATGCATACCACTCGCCTGTCATTGTGATCCTTATCCACCTGTCCAAGCTTTTCCATTATCCTTTTGCAAACAGTAGACTGAAAAAAGAAATATAAATTTAATCAATTTCACAAACTCACATACCCAGTTTCAAATTCTACACGCATAATATAAAGCATATACAATCAATCCCCAAGATTTGTAATGTTTACAAAACAATCGTTGAGGCCGTTGAAACAGGAAAGAAGTTTTTAGTCAAATATTTACAAACTTACTCCACACTTGTTTAAAAATTACCACCTCTGATCAACATAAACAAACGACATGTTAAATATACGTAGACATTCAAATAAATTTTATTTCGGTACGCGTTTATGCGAGATTCGTAACATTCATCGCCGTTCCAAGCTGCTCGCATTAAAAAGAAAAAAAAATAATTAAAATAAAGCACATCGCGTTCGCGCGAAGCTTGTCTCTGCTTTGCGATCAAAGTTTCACATTATAGCTCGCTCGGCCGTGCAAAAATAACTTTCAAGAATGATAAGCTACATATAGGCAACGAGAGCGGAGTCGCGCTCTCGAGTATCCGGAGCTATGTAGGCAGTTGCGGGCGAGGTAGGCGAGGAGAGGAGGGCATTGGATATTTCGAAAAACAAAACAATGCCGAGCAAGCGAGAGAGAAAGAGAGAGCACGTGACTCTTTCGAGCGCGGAAAAGCGCAATAAATGCGCGTTGAGCAAAAGCTCCTCCTCTCGGAGAGGAGGTTGCTTCGAGAGAGAGAGAGAGAGAGCTATGCCCGTTTACCTTGCCACTGGCCGTGCCACCGGCGACGCCAATGAGAAAGGGCGTCTTGCCCTCGACGCCGTTGATCTTGCCGTTGAATCCAAAGGACATCTTCCGCGAGCCCATGTTGATGCTGACGTCTGCCATTGTCGAGCGGTGAGCTGGTGGTAGGAGCTTGGCGATGCCGGCACTGACGGGCCGTCTATTGCCCAGCAAGTTCGCTGCCGCCGCCACCCGTACTGCCCCTGCTGCCAATATGACACCGAGAGAGATGATGAGCTTCAGAGAGTGGAGGGGAAGCAGGGGGAGGGGGGAGGGAAGTAATACACACAGAGAGCGGCTTACTCTTGAAACCCGTGCTGCTGCGTCCACGGCGTAAATAACAGCGAAACGGCGCTCAGGCTAGGCTAGATTCGGCCGGTGCGGGCTTTCCTCGCTCCTATATCCAGGGCCACACACGCGCTATGCAATCGATATTATTATATCGTCCTTGCCGGGCCTGCTCTCTCTGCAGTCGCCGCGTTGTTCCGGCTACTTCTCTTCGCTTCCTCCGTAAGCTCCGGCGCGCCGACGCACCTGTGTAGGCATGGGCCGCTGCACGTGCACTGTCTCCTCGTCGTCGTCGTCGTGTGCTCTTGGATGAGTCGTTTATAGCCTCGGCGTCCCTCTATGTGGGGGGCGCGTCTCTCTCCCTCTGGCTTTTTATATACACACCTAAGACGAGAGAAGCGCTGCTATGGTCCCAAGTTGCGCAATGTTGGCCTTCGTGACTGCCTAGCCGAGAGCGCCGGCGCCTGCAAGCTTCGTATACGTATTACCTGTAAGCACGCCAAGTACTCTCACACCTGGACACCAGAGACCGTGTGCTGCTGCTGCCTGCCTGCCTGCTCGTGCATGCACACGTTTTGTGCTCTTTTTTTCACTTGTTGCCCGGGGACTAATAAAGCTAGAGTGATAACACGATGCTGCTCGGTAAGTAGCACCACTACTACTTACGATGCTTAGGTATTAGCTGAGCCGATTGACCAGCAGGGATGTTTGATAGACCATTGCTAATTTTTTTCCCCTCTTTCTCTCTCCTATCTCTCTCTCTCTGGCCTTGCATGCGCGAGCAGACGATCAGCTGATTATTATCGTTGGAGGGGAGAGGGATGTTCTGGTGGGGGGAGGAGCCGCTGGTTGCGCGCGCTTGTATACCGACTAAGCTTTTCGGAGCAGCGCGCTATTTGAATGGGTTTCGCGATGATTGTAGTTAATCGACTTGATTTGAAGAAAATTATCAGAAAATTATTGTTAAGAAGCTGCTGGCGTTGAAATTGAATTATCGTTTAGCTAAAGCTCAAATTATAACTGTACGTGATTGTCGACTCGTAATCGTCATAATACGAAAGCAGCTGTTGGCTTATCGATAAGGATAAAAATACATTGCAACTGCGTCGGGTAATTTTACATCAGCGATAAACGATCGATATGACCTTATTTATTACTCCAATTTAGCCAAACATACTGCGTATACAAACAACTTGTGCTTCGAATCATAAATTATAGTAATAATTCATAGTTTGAAGCACAATAGTTCTGAATTCGTGTTCAGCAGAAAAGAATGATGCCTACACTGTCAGCAGTAGCACAGGCCTAACGCGTGCAATTATAACTTTAGCTCCCACGATGGGGAGAGTGAATATCACGAAGTACAGGTGTAGTTCGTGGCGTCCCGCGCTTTTTCGTTGCATGGGCCACTCGTGGGCGTCGCGTAACGTAAAGCGTCGCGGGAATAAGTTTCGGCTGCTCCGCACACGTGGAGGAAATATTAGCTGATGCTGACTACTTTTGTCATTTGAGAAGGTACGTTTGTTCGACGGGTTTTTATTTCAAGGCTTTATTTTTCACTTAGCTGTTTGGATAGAACGGCTTTTTGACGTTTATGAGTAGTTTTTTTCGGGAGATTTTTTTTAATCGATGATAAATGCGTGAACTTGTATGTGTGACGAAAATAAAGTCATTCACGTGGTTGAACTGTCATGTAAAGTAAGCTTGCTATTCGGTACGGAGTTCGCGAATATAAAATAAAATTTTTTTAATTTTGACTATGAATAAAAAAAAGAATATCATTAAACAAATAAAACTTAAAAAAAAGAATTATTTGAATATACTCGGTAAAATATAAAAAAAAAAGATGATAAAAATTACTTTGTATCCTCAATTTAATTAAATTATCAAATATTTCATAAAGATTAAACCAACGCGTTGAAAAGATTTCACACTCAAGTGAGTATTTAAAACTTTAACATCTGCTCGTCATGTTTCGTCATTAAAAATCCCTGTAATCAATTTCCTGTACGAGAATCACCTGCGTATCGAATCGATATCACAAAAAGATAAATAAGCAAACCCACGTAGAAAAGTAAAAATTAATATCTTATGTAAACCGACGAAACAAATGTCACGGAGTGAGAGGGAAAGAGCGGCTTAGAAAGGTAAGCGCAGTACGCGCGTTAACCCGATTTCCCTCGGTTACAGAGTCACGTCTGGTAGCGGTGGCGAACCGGTTCTACCAGCGACTGGCGTCCGGTTGCGCCGCGAGACCCACCTTTGTCGCTCTGTTTACGCTAGACCGCGGCACGAGGATGTATCAGAGCGCAGCCAGCGGACGTCCAGCAGTCTCGGTCGAGTACGAGGTCAGTATTATCTTTATCTACGAGTTTTGCCGATTCTTTAAACTTTGCGGGAAGTAGGATTTAAAAAAAAACCGACAAAAAAAGGGGAAATAACATTATCGATCGTTAACCATCTAATCCTCGAGCGCTTACACTTTCCCAAATTAATACGCGATCGACAAGCGCGAGCGATAAAATCGCCGAGGCGCGTAAACAAACGGCAGATAAGAACGCCTCACTTTCGTCGGGACTGATAAATCACGAGAATGAGAGAGAAAAGAAGGGACCGAGGCAGTTGGCTCTCAGTATACGCTCGCGCACCGCTGCACTGAAAACGCACAAGCGCACCGAGCAAGCATCGGACTTTAAATCAACTTTTCTAGATGTCTAGTCGTTACGTTAGCTCGAGCACCGAAGATCGGCACTTCTATTCGGCCACTACAGTTTCCAGATAGCACGACACGATGATGGTAATAAATCGGAAGATTTCGTTGCTGTCGTTGCGACATTGCATTGATAGCGCAACTCTGGGCTCTCTTAGCGTTGTCAAGTCGAAATATCGGTCAGTCTTCGGGAACCACTCTCGGTTCTATCGCCTTTTTTTTCCTCCTTCAGTTAAGGCATTCGTACAGTGTCAGTTTTGAATTTCGTGATAATGAACAGTATTGTTTGTCGGCTACGTACGGCAAGTTGGCGCAGTGTAGGATTGACAAGAAAGGCGGCATCGGCAAGGACTATTAATTCAACTCTGCAATTTTAATTGCAGGAGGTCGTGAGATCGTTAAACAGCTTGCAAAGCAATGCGGCTTACATAAACGCGGCGAAGCGCCGTGGTGCGACGCAATCGAACATCAATTTGCAAGATACGAAGAAGTATTTGATACGGTAAGTAGGAACGCTCGTATTTTACATAAAACGTGATAATTGCTGCTTCCAGGAACTGTCCGAACGCTACAAATATCGTTTCTAGTCGTGACTTTTGTTGCTATTTAAATACGCATTATTTCGTTAGATACTGACGAATAAGCTATTCACGCGCGTACACATACATTTCTATGAAAAGCGAGATAAAGTATCGATTATGATTATCACTTTTTCTAAGCTTCGACTCCGAAATGATGCGTAATTTATTGAATTTTTGCAACGCACATGTAATTTCAGGTCGGGTTTGAGTCCGGAGCAAGTTGATAGTCTGTCGGTGATTCACGTGGCGGGTACAAAGGGCAAGGGTTCAACCTGTGCCTTTGTCGAAGCCATTCTCCGCGAGCATGGCTTTCGCACAGGCTTTTACAGTTCGCCGCATTTGGTTTCGGTGCGCGAACGGATACGCATCGATGGTCGGCCGATCAGCGAGCTCGAATTCAACCGGCAATTCTGGCAGGTCTACGGTCTGCTCGAGCAAAACAAAGAGCACGAGCAGGATATGCCGCAGTACTTCAAGTTCCTCACAGTCCTCATGTTTCACGTGTTCATCAAAGCCAACGTCGACGTTGCTATACTCGAGGTACCATTTATGCCAGCTCTTAGCTCTACAAGAATTTATATTGTTTATACTTATTTCTTGCCTCTGACTCGCAGGTGGGGATCGGAGGCGAGTATGACTGCACGAACATCGTTAATGGCACTGTGTGCACGGGCATTACCAGCCTTGGGCTGGACCATGTTTCTCTTCTTGGTGAAACACTGGAAGCGATTGCTTGGCAGAAGTCCGGTATATTCAAGCCTGGAGCGCCAGCTTTCACTGTGCGCCAGCCGAACGACGCAATGGTAGTACTTCAAAATCGGGCACACGAGAAGAACTGCTCGCTCAACTTGGCGCCCAGTCTTGACAGTTATCAATGGAGAAAAGCCATGCCTACTTTAGGTAATTAATTATTAAGCTTTGTTTTCTTAAAGATTGAATACCATAGGTCATCTAATGATTTACAGGAATACGCTGCAGTGTTCAAAAAGAGAACGCTTCGTTGGCAATTCAGTTGGCAGGAGCCTGGATGTCACGACGTGGCCGGCGTTCAAGCGTCTTCGAAAGTGTGGAGAATAAGCTTGATGTAGTGATCAGCGACGAGCCGGTACAGAAGAAGTCGGGTCTGTGCTTCAAAAAAGTCGCTACAGCACTCGAGTCGTGCAAGTGGCCTGGTCGAACGCAGTTTTTGCCGGGGCGGACTATCGACTTTTACATCGATGGCGCTCACACAGATGAAAGCATGAGCTGCTGCGTCTCGTGGTTCCAGGACATCATAAAGAGCACAGGGTACCTAATTAAAATGAGATATAAAAATTTAAAAAAAGGATAAAAAATGAAACTTTAGTCAATATTGATTTTTGCTGAACAGGTTCAAAAGGAAAAGGTATCTCATCTTCAACGCTACCGGAGACAGAGATTCGTCAAAACTGCTCTTACCTTTGAAGGAGTTAGGCTTTCACAAAGCTTTCTTCGTACCGAACATAGCTGATTCAGTTGCTACTGTAGATCAGGAGAACTTCAACGTACCAGTTAGTAAACAAATGGAGAAGTGCCATTTGCATGCCAAAATGTGGGGCGATAATTCAGTATTAGCTAATTGCGTATACGACTGTCTTGTTACGATAAGGGACGACGTGGATAACTGCAAGCCACAAGTTCTGGTTACCGGCTCGTTACATCTTGTAGGCGCACTTTTGTCTATTGTCGATCCCGAGTTAACAATGTCAACGAATTTTTAGCTTTTTGTATATTATTTTCTTTTACGCTATTGTCAAAATTGTACAAAAAAAATTGTTGATTAGAATACGACTTTGATTGATGATTTGTTAAGATTATTACAATGTTTAGTACTACTGAAATCTATTGTACAAACAACGATAAAAGTATTGTTTTAATGAATTCGGTGGAAAAAGATCTAATACTAGAATTTATTAGAAACTTATTTATAATTGACTTGATGACGTACGTTTCTTACTTATGTTAAGCAGAAGTACTATTAATTGTACATAATTCGCTTGATTGAACATCTCTTTTATGCAAAGTCATAAAAAAGGCATTTATAAATTATGTATTTCACATACTTTTGTACTTACTGTTAAATTAAAATGTAAAAAATTTTGATACATTTATACAAGTTTCGTTAATGCAGTTATCAAAATTATACCCCTCAACTCAATGAAATTAAACAAATTAGAAAATTTGAATAGGTAATAACACTTAAAACACTAGGCTATTTTATTTTAAATAATAAAGATAATTTTTTTATTCTTAATTTTAAAAAATTCTAGTATTTAAATTTTACAGCTCCATATTGGAACTTCCGTACTTGTAAAATTGTTGGCGTGGTGAATCTCTACCAGCCACATGATAGGTAAGTTCAGTTTCAGCTTCTGTATCAGAAAGGCTCATCGAAACGCCCGCTCTTCTTCTCAATCGAGTATCTTCTGGACTCTGTAAAAACAATAATGTTTCAACACAAAGTTTCATTCATCGACACTTCTAACAAATACCCAAAATCTTACCTGGTCTAAAATACCAACAGAGGGTTCAGAGGCATACCCAACTTCCTGCGAGTCTTCCAAATCAGCCTCGTACTCTTCCATTTCGTCCGAGTCTGATTCCACGTCCGTATAGCGATTGCCACGAGATACCTTACAAACCATTTGTGCAAGATCGGTAAACGTGTACGACGACGGAGTCTGCTGATTGGCCGCTTGATACTTGGCTCTATTTGCCTTGGCGATTTCCCGGTCTGCGTTAAACCGCGGCAAAATACCTGCTTTTGATTGTCCTTCAAAATAAGTTTTACCTGTAATGAATTGAAAAAATTCCCAATAACGAAAAAAAAATTTCTGGTTGAAAAAAAAGCCTTAAAAAACAAAAAAAGCAAAAAAAAAAAAATAAAAAAAAAAAAAAAAAAAAAAAAAGAATCATTCCGTCTTATCTCTTACGCAAGCTAACACGCAAGCATGATATTTTTATTTACATGAATCAGCAATTCTCAAAACGCACAAGTCACGACGGCTTTATTTCGCGAGTGATCTCCTATAAGAAAAAAAAAGCACAAGAGAAAAGCCAATATTTGCGCGGAAGTATAACGAGCCAACGCACCGTGATTGTAGCCAACGTCCTTGATTTCGTCAAAATTAGCAAACTGCAAGGTCTTGTACTTGTCGATGGGCGGCCTGATGTACTCGCAATAGTCCGAGTTCTTCACCTCCTCGAGCTGTCTGACGCAGCTAACGTAAGCTAATCGCGACTGTATGTCCGGTAGATTGGGCACCTTCACCGGCTCGGCGAATGGGTTCCAGCGCTTCCAGAGTAACCACCAGCCCGACAGCGAGTCCCCGTAGTTGGTGAGATCCGTGTCGTCCTGCGAGCCCACGTCGATGGCTAGGATGTGTTGCGCACCTTGCCTCAGCATCTCGTCAGCTTTGCGTCGACAATGGCCGTGTAACAAAAGGTGTTTCATATTAATCGTTTTTAGGGATTAGATGGTGGGTTTGGTGGTCTTTTTTTTATTTTTGCAGGATAGAGAGCGGTGAGGATGGATGAAGGTATACTTTGCCTCAAGATTCGTACTTTGATTGGATGAGAAAAAAAAATCAAATAATTTTTGTTTGGCTTTACACTCTAAGAATAACGTCACGTTTTGTGCACACGGGAGATTTTGAATTTTGGAGTCGGTTAATATTTTGAAAATAATCAACTGGTGCATTTCAGACGTGCGGCTTTTGTTATAATTTCGAATTTTTCCGTTTAATTTTGTCTTCGACATTTCGAGAATAACGGCTTTGCCGTTTGTACCAGTAACGTACAAGTTACGTTATTATTTAATAGCAATTTTTTTATTTATTCAATATCCCGTTACGATTAGTAAAAAAAACGTGCTTTCTTAGATCGTAAATAATAACAATACTATGGAACAGAAATAATCAAAAGCAGAAGTGTAAGCAATTATGTGCAGTATTGGCTTGATTTAACAATTCACTGTAACAAAAGGAAAAAAAAAGAAAAAAATACATCATTAAAATCTACGCTATCGAAATAAGAAAAACTGAAAAGAATTTTAATAAAATCCCTTCAAAAACGCATACCTGGGACATTATTAACGTAACACCCGTCGACCAAAAGATGCCCATCAATAGGATCGCAAACCGGTGGATAAACACCGGCGAAGGTCATGCTGGCTCGAATGTACTTCCAAAGTAAGCCTGATTTATAGGCAAACTACGTTTACAAAAAAATTCACAGTGCATCTTTCTATCAACGGGAGCGAGCCTGGCGTTTTTTTAACTTTCCATTTTACGTTACACTAAAAGGCATGAAGTATTTGCTTTCTATTTTGTCAATAAACTACTTTTAACAACGCTCTAATTAACATGTCACAAATTGTTCTATAAATAATATTGGAATTTAAAATTCAAATATACTTAATACAATTTTATACTTCTAGCCATAGATGTGTATATACTTAATAAGACTGTAAAATGTGATTCTTTTCTTAGCACAAGTTCATGAAATTCTAATAATATAATGCAATTGTTATGAAAATTTGTTATCTTCAAATCACATTTAAACAGTTTTATGTATGTAGGCAATATGTTTTGTACATTGCGGCATTATTTGATGATTTATCAATATTATGTTTCATACAAAATAAATAATAAAACAAATATTCCAACGAGAAATAATAATAAAGTTTACTTGAAATAAAAATAAACCAAAGAATCGAAAGGCATATAAATATGTTAATAGAAAATAAAGAATCTTAGTGCAATGCAAACAACACTTGGACGGAACATTGTAAAGAACAAGGATACTGTACAAGATTAATCAGGATAAAATGATTAAAGAATAGTGATAAATAAACAAGCCTTTAGTGTATGTTGTGTTGTTGCTGTTGTACAAGTCAAATTACCTGGGAGGTTATTGACGTACCCGCCATCGAGGAGAAGGTGGCCATCGGTTGGGTCGCACATGGGAGGCATATAACCGGACAACGACATCGACGCACGTATGTACCGCCAAAGCGATCCTAAACACGTCGACACTCCATTATTAGGCTATTATTACTCTTTCTTTTTTTTTTCACTGCTCCTTTTTCATGTTTTTTATGCTTGCATTCTGTCAAATTGTTTCCACGATAATTCGATGTTTAAACCTACGTAGGCCTTCCTGCAGCTCTACATAAGCGATAAGTTCTTCGAGGACTACGCTCAAGAAGTAGCAAGTGCTTTTTAAAGCACTGCGTGCTTCGAGTGAGAGCAGGAAGGATATGTTTTTTATTTTAATATTAACCGCGAATAAAGACCATAAACAAGTTACAAAACGGAGAGTACGTCAATAACAGTTTTTTTCTTTAATTTTTTCCACACAGCTCACTCCCGCTATTTTAGAAGCAATCTAATTTCTAAAAAAAATATGTGACTACGGATTAGTGCGAAAACAAGAAGTATATGAACGTTTGAATATATTATAAGCGCGATAGTGAATTTTTCTTAAAGTCATTGATAGAGACAATTAATTATCTTTTTCTTGTCTTTGCAGAAATTTTTCTTTCTGTATCTAAATTTTGGTTTCTTTCGTCTTGTTCAAACATTATTCCACGAAAATCAAAGCAATGTTTATTAACTTGGCGTACAGACCGTGTGTGTGCGTGCGCATACAAGAAGCAGTTATGTCAGTGGTTATTGTAAAATAGGGAAGCCAAAGATCTTCGATGTACACGTCCCCAAAGGTACTGTGGATTGTGTTATTGAAATCTTTGCCGGAAAACATCGACGTCATGGGATACGTGAGATCCAGAATTTGCCGCCACCATTGTGTCATTTTCTGCGATAAATAATTAGTTCTTCAATAAATTGTCGTATACATCGTGTATTTAGTCTTTAAGTGTCAACTATTGCAACATAATTTAACTATTACTTTATCAGTAAGGTATAAAAAAAAAATAATATCAATTTCTTAATTTTGTAAAAATAAATAAATACCTTGGACCATTCGCGAGCTTTTTGTGTAACTGTCGTGATATTTTTTTCCATGCACCAAAGCGCGCCCATAAAGGCTCCGATGCTTACGCCGCCGACCATGTCAATAGGAATACCAGCTTCGACAATGGCCTTAAGCATGCCTACATGAGCTGCTCCTCTCGCTCCCCCACCGCCAAGTACAAGACCTACCGACGTACCAGTCAACCAGCGAGCTAGTCTGCTAAAATCGCTGTGTACATTCGGCTCTGACATAAGGACTTTCGAATACAGTTCGTTCTAAAACAAATAAAAAATTTAAACGACTTAAAATAATACAAAGAAGAAAAAATAATTTAAAAGAAAAATTGAAAAAGAAATTTACAATTCGATATTGTGATTTCCTTGTAAACATGCGCTTAGGGCACTGTATGTGATGGTGACTAGATACCCAGGAACGCATATTGAGCCACTGGACAGTATTACTGGGCCGCTGACCAGTCTGCTCCTTGTGCAACAGAACTAGCTCCTTTTGTGTGCGCATGGCTAGTCGTTCGACCTCGCGTTCTGTGCGCCCGAGCGAGGGCGAACGGTCGCCGAGGCCGACGATAAGTATGCAATCCGCTTGGCGGACGCAGCGTTGCGTCCACACTGTATAACTTGAGTCGCATTGATATAGCGAAATGCGGTGCTGATCTTCTTGCTGAGCGAGCCACGAAGTCAGACGGTATTCATTCATTGGCTCCATGATGGTAGTGCCCAATGTCTAAAAAAACATTTTTTTAATAAATAAATTTTTCGACGTATACAAGTGAAATTTCGAAGTGGCGTTATTTTCACTTACTTTTCGCACAACATCGGAAGTTAGACGAATGCAAGGACCAATGGCACACAGAGAATGGTACAACTCGTAAGTAAATGCTGTTAGAGGAACGTCGTCCGAGATAGGAACGATAGCCACTGTTGAAAAGTTAACTTGCGACGGCCGAGCGTCCACAGCTGTTTGTCTGTTTGTAAATAAAATAATTAATAAGTAACCAAATGTAACGCGTGGAATTATTAAAAGTCATAAGAATTTATACCTTCCATCGCCTGGTCTGTTTTGAGAGCGCGCCTGCTTCCAGGTACCGAGCAATCGATGGCCAAGTAAATTAATCAGTCTTGTCACGACAATTGGATATCGGAGCTTGATAACGTTAAAAAGACCTTCAGGTAGCTTGGCAAGTTCTGAATCACGGACCGCCATCACAGTGGTAGATCGTGGAGTTTGCGTGACCATCTCGACGATCCCAACCAGGTCACCCTTACCATACTCAGCCACAAGTTCCTTCTTTCCATTCTCGTAAGTAATTACCGATCTTAACCGACCGCTTAACACGACGAACGTAGAATCGGATTCGTCGCCTTGTCGATAAACGGCTCTTCCGCTTTCCAAGAACAACCAGTCAAGAGCAAAATCGACCTGCAACGTTTGATTATACGCGGAATAAATTAAGAGTGCTATTTTTAGCTTGAAACAAAATTTATAGTTGAAAGTGAGCTTTTTTTACCTGTCTCACAAACGGGCTCAATCGCCGCACAACAGTTTTTGCAATATGCAATACAACGGTAGGTTTCTCACGCATGATGGAGAAAAATGTAGATTTACTGATCAAGGCTATTCGGCTTGTGTGTTTCGCTCTTATCGTATAAAATGAAGGTTCGCCCGTGAGTACAGCTAGACCACCTACGATTTCTCCTTGATGTGCGCTAAACATATGTACATCCTCGCCACCGTCTCGACCTTCGGAAGACCGCTGGCTAATGATTAGTGATCCCGATACAACGTAAACTAATGCTACATCCTAAAAAACAAAGTTATTTATTATAAAAAAAATGTATTAAAAACTATTAAAAGGGATCTAATAAGATTACTAAAAACAAAACTCAGTATCTACCTTGTGCGATTCTTCTTTCATTAAATAAGTACCCCCGGGAACCTCGCGAATCTGAATCTTGCCACCTTTGAGTAGTGAGTCGTTCTCCAGCCCAAGTTCTTTAACAAAAGCCTCGGTTGCAATTTGAACGACTTGTGCTTCATCAAGTGGCTGCTGGGGACCCTCAATCTTTGAATGCTTGCGACTAGGACCTCCGGATTGTGTTCCAGTGCCTCCTCCATCCGAAGATTCAAGTCCAAGATTAGGCGACGGTTGCGACGTTGCCCAATGTGATTCAGACTCGGGGTTTTCAGGAGTGTGCTGACTTTGATGAGATCCTGAAGTTGGCGTCTTCCAATCTAAACTTGTTTTTGATCTTCTTGGAAAAAAAAGAAATAATCATGATAAAAAATTTTGCAACGTTATTGTCTTCTAATTTATTATATTCATATAGTTCTTACTTGCGAGATGATACTATGGGAACTGGCTGAGATGCACTTGTGCTTGATTCTTTTACAGGGGCATCAGGCTGTTGATTATCAGGTGGTCCTGGATATGAACTAACAAGATTATCTAATGTCGGCATGTTAAAATTATCTCGGGTTCTCGATCTAACAGGTGAACCCGTTACTGAACTA
This sequence comes from Anagyrus pseudococci, assembly GCA_030522585.1. NCBI lineage: Eukaryota > Metazoa > Arthropoda > Insecta > Hymenoptera > Encyrtidae > Anagyrus > Anagyrus pseudococci. The sequence continues at coordinate 7,995 of JAPYYQ010002291.1, read as the reverse complement.
TGTTTTTTCTTATATGACCCTTGGTTAACTAATTCTGCTGAGAGACCTAAGTATTGATGCAATGCTGTAAAAGTTACACGTTGTAATCTCACCATAATAACCTGCATGACTCTAACAAATGCATCTGGATGATCTTGAAAAACCTGAAAGTATTTTTTTATTATAAATATATTTGAATTACTATTCAAAATTGAATGAAATAATTTTTGTCTCTTGAAATATGTTCAATGGTTACACTTACTTCTTGAAAGGCGCTCATTGGTAATTTTACAACAACAGAATCCTCTACAGCTCGTGCTGATACTGTTTTATATGTGCTTATGTGACCAGTTAGTACATCAGTAAAACTAAGAAGACTAGTAACCGATTCTCCAGTTTTTACTAGTTTTAACGAGATCTGAGATCCATCTGGACCAGTTATATAAACATTAACTAAACCCTGTTGAACAATAAATACATTTTCATCTGGATCTCCAATTTTAAATAATGGACTTCCAGCTGGCAGATTAATAATTTCTGTATGTTTACACAACTTTAGAAATACTGGCTTGTCAAAGTGACCAAACACTCTTATACTTTGTAAGATATAAAGAGCATCTGGAGGTACTCTGTCTCCAGGGCCAATATCTTCTTCTAAATATTCTGCAGGTGGTTCCAATACTTTTAGCTGAAGAGGAGCATTTTCCTTTTTTAACTGTAACAACCTCCTAGCAAATCTCATGACTGCTCTTCTCTTTTTTCCTTGCCCTGCACCGTGTACTTGACCACTTATAGATTTCACTTTTCTGAGCATTTTTCTGCCATAAAAAAGAACCTTGTCTCGTTTTCTGAACCTTGGCCTGCCCGTGCCTACACCTACTAATTCTTTGACTTGTGGCAGAAGCTCCTTGGTTTTCCATTTTCGAAGGATGTAAGTTGATAAAACAACAATGGTCAGCAACACTCCAAAAAATAGTATTATTAGTGTTTTTGAAGATTGGTATTCTAAGACCAAGTGTTGTATCCATCTTGAAAATGCATAGGAGCCAAAGCTGTTATTAAGGTTGTTTATTAGCTCCACTACCTATAAAAGAAAGAAAATAATTTGTAATTAATACACAGATATAGAATAATAGAAAATTTAACATATGCCTCACATGTTGAATTATGTAATCATACTATAACAAAGATTTTAATAGTAACAATTGATCAATTTAATTTGGATTCAAAATTCTCTATTACAATATTAACTATACAAAAATGTTATTTCAATTTATTTCATGTTAAACACACAACATATTTAATAAAAACCATAAGTGCTGCTTATATTACAACAAAGATAAATGTTTACATTTTATTGAGCACACAGCTATTAAATAAAAAAATTGTATTGAAATTTTTTGCAGGATAAAAAAAAATTCAAATGCATCAATCAAAAGAAAAACATGTTGTTAGCTTAACAAGTTTATCAATCCAAGCGTAGCTTTTTACCTCGTAGACATAAGTAGACAATATCAAGCAACATAAAACTTACATCAAGCTCAAAAGTCATTGCATGCTGTACTGCTCTCCCAGTAACTCAACAGCCAATGTAATACATGACACACGCCATAAATATGATTGCATTAAAATCCTATTGTACTTTAATTGTTCGATTAAAGCGCCAAGCTTTATACACTGGCTATACGAGGCGCACAAGCCCTCGTGCCTCGCGAAAGTAAAAGCGCATTTTTAAAAGGCGAAACGTCGTGAAACGTGTGCGCTGACAACATCGGTCGCCGAGAAAAAAAAAGGGAGTCAAAAGCCTCGGGCGCAAAAAGTCGCGGAACAAGCGAGCGCTATGAGAGTCGACGCGTAAGCCACGAGAGCTTATCGGCGATAAGAGAGGGGCCAGGGTGGTCTTGTGGTGTCTGCGTCCAACAGCACTTACTTTCACCATTGCCCAACCGTATCTCTCTCTTTCTCAGTCTTATATGTGGTCTGCCGCAAAATAAACAGACGGACAGTGATAGTAGGAGAGCGAGATAAAGAGAGATGTAGGAAAAGAGAACACGTCATACAAGTGTGTGAATGAGTAAACAATGACAAAACACGACGAGAGTAGTGGACACAGCGCGGAGGAGAGCGCGGGGAGGGGCTATTGTGTTATATACCTCCATCATGGGCGCTCATGTCTTCCAAGCGAAGCTTCGACGAAGCGCCGAGTCCAGTGGATCTCGGGCGACAATGACGACGACGACGACGATGTCAACGACGTCAACGTGGGTAACGAGGAGAAGGGAGAGCGGCGACCGCGGCTCGACGATCGCCTTCTCATTTGGCGCGTGCCTCTCTCTCTCTCTCTCGACGACGTAATATGTACTTTGCGGAAGGGGAGAGACGAACCGACTGCAGCAACAGCGGCAGCAGCACTTGCGATATGTATATTTACGCAAACTGCCGCGCTACCGAGCTAAGCCAAGACTGCGATCAGCGAAGAGAATATCAGAAAAGCAAGCGCCCGCCCGGCTCTCTTTCTCTCTCTTTCTTTTTCCCTCTCTCTCTCTCTCTCCTTCAGAGTGTGTCGTCGAGACGATGCCAGAGGAGGGGAGGGACAGTAGCGGCGCACTTTTACGGAGCTGGTGACAAGGGGGGAGCCTTACAGCGAGTGCGTGTTCCAGCAGCGCCATTTTACCTTCTCCTTCCCCTCTCTCTCTTTCTCGCTTGTTGTAACATTGCACTTTTTGCACACAAGTTTATTGTCAACGCGCGTCGACTATGCTTATATATATATTCATGTGCAGTTTGTTTGCGTCGCGTCTCGTGCGCGGGGGTACCAGAGTAGCTGGGCACACTGGTGGGAGGTAAAAAAATCAATTCATCGTCGAGCTTGACTTATTGTGCCGGACAACATATTATAAAGTGGAGCCTGTCAGCACGCCGGTAAATAATATTTCGTGTCCTTGGCCGAGTTGTTTACACATCCCTCCCCCCGTACTTTTTCGTGATGATTTCGTAATTCGCGGAAGAACGAGTCTTGGCGCTTTTGTTTATTTATTTTTTTTCTATTTTTCGTCGAGCATAACGTGCGTGACCAACGGATGGTCGTTCTCGTTACTTTATAACCTCCTTGGCTATTATATCTTCGTAGCCAAAGTCCAAACTCTCAACGCAGTTGTACCGGGTTACAGTGATAGTCGATCTGTTTGGCAATAAGGAAGAGGGTAATATATATTTGCAAAAAGTGCACAAACAGTTTATCCGGCTGATGAAAAACGGTGAATCATATCGCTTGCAGTTATGACGCACGCAAAGCAACAATCATAACAACGTTGTTTTTCTTTTCTTTTTTCAATGCACACGACGTGCGATTATATGCTAAGCCGTGCGTCGAATAAGCGCATTGATAGCCGTTATAACGCGTAATTATAATTTATATTGCGAGAGCCGGCGTGCGTTTCTGCGCGCGCTTTCGCCGGGTTTGAACGGTTTGCGGGTTATGGTCGTCTGGCGGCGCTGCGGTCGATGGATCACACAGCGCTAAACTTTGATTCTCTTCAGTATGGAGTTGATAACGAATGGATTGGCGAATGTTTCTAAGGATTTGCAAAGGTATAATTAATTTTGCTTATATTTCTTTTGGAAGCGGAGAGTGAGGTATGGTTTTTTTCCTTTTTTTTATTTTCGTTCGAACGCTAATTGATATTCCGCAGCAGCTTAACCTTTTCACCAAAATTTACGATCTCGTGTCAGGCATACCCGATATATTTTTTCTCGGAGTTGAATAGTCGGCGTAAAATAGTCTTTGAAAGAGGCCTAATGTACTCGCGTTTTCAATGAGGCAACAATTTATATCCTCATTGTAAAGAACCGTAAATGCCGGGGTAAGCACATTTTTGCCGAAAGTTTTTCGAAACGTCTCGCGCAAGCGAGAGTAAGTACTTATCCCCTCTTCTCAAAAAGAAACAAAAAGAGAACAAAAACATTATATCCTTGGCCGAGATACGAAAGCTCGCAAAAAGCCGAATATCCTTCGAGGATATATAAAAGAACCAAGCGTCTTCTTTTCAACGAATTTCCTTACTACAGCTAATTTCTTTGCTGAATTTCCTCGTTGTACCTACTAACGAGCAAGGGAAGGGGAGGTACACCTTCAAACGAGCAGCTCTTAGCTCTCTCTCTCGTAATTGAATTAACAAAAAAAAATACAGCTCGCTTCGACAAAGAGAATAAGAAAAAGGGGCAATTAAAATTCAACTTGAAAAAACAAAATGCAATTTTGGAGAAAAAGCAAATAAGCTCAAATCTCGTCGTACATCTACGAGGCATGGTCATATCTACGTCGTGCATATAAGGGAGGGCAGCTCCCGCCGGGGTGGGCGCAATACTCAAGATTGCGCATCATCACACACCGCGAGTGAGCCGAGCGTATAAGGGGCCACTCTACAAACAAAAGCGTCATAAGCCCGTGGAAACCGGCGAGGTAAGCTGAGGCTCTTGTAAACTGGTATACAAGGGTAGTCGGGAAAGGGTGAACGGGGGACGGCTCTCTCTCAAGCTGTGCTCCGCTTTTTTTTTCTCCCTCGCGCGCGTGGATGATGAAAGCGCGTCGTACGCCGGTTCGGAGCATCCCCGGCTTCGTAAAAAGAGGGAGAGAGAGAGAGAGAGAGAGAGAGAGAGACGATGAAGAAGCCAGGGGCGGAGAGGGGCAAATAAATAAAAGCACACCGTCTGCCGTCTGACATATTTCTCCCCCCCCCCTTCCTCAGCATCCTTTGCTCCGAAATGCCGGGGGTTTTTAAAGAGCCAACAAAGTGGAGCGCCGCGAGCCCCGCGCTCTCTGACTGCCGGCAGAAAGAGGGAGGGAAAGAGAGAGAGAGAAATCGAGTGCACGTGTGCGGATGTAGCGAGGCGTGTGTACATATATATACGTCTCTCTCTCTCTTTTTCTCTCGATCGTCGGCGAATCACATCGCGCTCGCGCGCGAATACTTTAATAATAAAGCGCGTTCGAGTAGGAGGAGGAGGTCTCTCTGAGCGCTCGCTGACGAGACCCGCACGAAAGTATCTTTTTCTTTTTTATCGCGCGAGACGCCTTCGCGGAGAGAGGGAGAAAGAAAGCTTCGGATTTCCCGACCGAGGCGCGCATTATACGCGTCTCCGCGTTTACACGTATGTATGTGCTCCGGAGTGTACACAAGCAAAGGGGGGGGGGTCCCCGAGAAATTGGGTCTGCGAGATATATACACACAGATGCGTATATATATACATGCGCTCTCCTCGTCGGCAGAGCCAACACTTGAGGAGAACGCGAGGGAGAGAGATAGAGTAAGTGCGCTGACGAGGCATCGGAGTTACCTATATATTGCAGCCGCTCCTGCTAGAAAGACGGAGAGAGAGAAAGACGGAAGCGGGCAAACGCCGCGCACTTACACGACGCGGCGAAAACTCGAGTGCGCGCCCCTCCTCCCCCCCCCCGCCCCTTCTCGCCTCCTCACCCTCGCCCCGTGCAAAGCGCGCGTGCGAGGGCGGCCCGACGTTCTACACTCCTCTCTCTCCTTTTTCTCTCTTTTCTCCTCTCGCATCCGCGCGCGCGCTTGTCGGCGAGTTTTGGAGCGCGGTGTCGGCGGCGGCGGCGCAGTGGGTAGAGCCATAGCGGAGAGTAGCAGGCAGCAGCAGTCGGCCGCCGGCGAGCCCGGAGATTTTAAGGCGTTGTCGCGGGCCGCGCCTCCTCGTCGACGACGGACGGGGGCCCCCGAAGGAGGCAGGAAACCGGGAGAGCGAGAGAGAGAGAAAAAAAGAGAGAGCTGCGCTGGCTGGAGGAGAGAATAGGTGGCGAGAACGCGAAGCCCCGGAGAGAGAAAGAGAGTCGGAGCAGCAGCAGCCGGCCCAGCGCTCCGGCAAACAGAGAGAGAGAGAGAGAGAGAGAGAGAGAGACAGAGCCCTATCTGTACTCCTCGCACTCGCCGTCGAGCGTCTTTGCTGTGTATATAAGTGTATACAGAGACGGAGCTGCTCCAGAAGTAAAGAGAGAGAGAGAATCGGAGCAGCGGGGAGAGGGTGCCGCCGCCGACACACTGCCGACGGCTCAGCAGAACCGAGCGTCGGAGCAGGCCGGCTCCTAGGAAAGACGAGGAGGCGGAGGAGGAGGAGGCGGCCAGTATGAGCGAGCCGACGAAGAAGACGCCCAGGCCCCCAGCCCACGAGCTCATGCCCGGGCGCGTCAGCTGATCCGCGGGGCGCCCGAGCTCCAACAGGCGCGCCAGCCGATCCAGTGAGTCTTAATCTCCCCGCCCGCCCCCCCCCCGCCGGCCTCGAACTCCAACCCCCAAAAGCTTTTATTCCCATCGGCGCGCTCTCTTCTCTCCTGCCCGCCGCCAAAGTCGACTGCCTTTTCTGGAGGCCTCATGCAAATCCCGCTCCCTCTCTTTCTCGCTTTTACACACGTACACATACACTCTCTCTCTCTCTCGCTTACTCTCTCTCGCACTCGATCGCTCTCTGTGCTCCGAATTTTTATGTTCCTGCGGCTCTCCTACTCCTCTCTACCCGACTCCTTTTTACTTCCTTTATTCGACGTCCTTTTTCTTATTCGTATGGTCGATCGTGTCTCGCTGCGAGTGACGTTCTTGCTGCACTGGAATTCCTTGCCAAGTCGTTGCTTTGATAATTTAGCGAGAATGGAGATAGGCCGTTGAGTTATATGCTAGCAGGAAGATGGAAGTGTGTTTTAGTTTATTCGTGTGATGATGGTGATACGGCTTTTAAAGGATGATTGGCTTCAGGATTATTTTAGGATGTTCTGCCAAATGTGAAAGTGCGTGTTCTGGATGTCTACAGTCGACTAACATTAGAGAAATAGATGTAGGAATTAGAATTATTTTGTGGTTAACTGTAGATTACTCTTTGAGTTGTTAATACAAATTAGAATGAAAGTTGCTGTAGTTTAATTAAAAAAAAAAATTTTGTGTTAAAAATTTATGTTTGCATGCTTAAAAAATACTTTGTTTTTTTAATCACTTATTTATTTTCATAATTGAATATTCAAAAGGTTTCTATCACTTACAAAGTAATCTCATTAATATTCCTATATATGGCATGAAAAAAGTATTTACTGTGACCTACACTGAAAGAATTTTTGTTTAGTGTTGAAATTTAAGAAAATTATTAAATAACTTTCTAATAAGCTTTGAAAATTTTGTTCCTTGTATGAATTTTATTTAAAAACAGCTTTTCTTATGAATATAAAAGTTTTTCAGAAGCCTGCAAAAGTGCAGATTTGCCAAAGGTAACTGCTGTGCAAGAAACTAGATAAAAATGGGTAACAAGAATAGTTGCTGCTCCTACTCCAGTCCACAAATGGGACGTAAGGAGCACGCTAATGATATTGGTATAAGAGGCATAGAGGAACATCTTCCAGAAGGTGAGATTAGTATCAACAATCTCCAGCATATAAGCGAAAGAGAGCCTGAGGATTGGGATTCTGATCCATCGTTACATCCTTGTGCTGGTACTATTTTTATGGAACGTTCCAAGAAAGCTATTGAAAGTAAGTTTTTTCAAGTATTTGATAATATTTTTGAAGCATAACAAGTTTCATTAAAAAATTGACTACATTTAAAATTCAAAAGAGTGAAAAACTAGCTCATCACAAAAGTTTTAATTATCTCATTTGTGTTTTAACAGATGGATTGGTTAGGAAGAAAAGTCAATACCAAATAGCAGATACAAGACCTCTTAAGAAAAGCAGCAGCTGTAGTACCATATATCTAGATGACAGTACAGTCTCTCAGCCTAATTTAAAAAATACCGTCAAGTGTGTAGCTCTAGCTGTGTATTATAATATTAAAAATAGAACGTCCAATAGGCAACTAGAAATATTTGATGAAAAACTGCATCCATTAACTGTAAGTGGAAGTTAAATCTCTTTTATTTTTTTTTTTTATTATTTATTTCTTACTCCGTCCCTTTCGGGTTTAGAGGTTACAAAATATAACAAAATATACAACTTATATTCATTTTACATTACAATAATTT
>JAPYYQ010002290.1:0-20628 GCA_030522585.1 Anagyrus pseudococci | reverse complement strand
TAAGTGCTATTAAAGGAAATAATAAACAATATGATAGTTGCTTTGTAACAGTGATTTCTGATATATACCTATATATTGGTAAAGAGCCACCTTAAGTTAGAATTTATAATTGGGGCTAAATTTTTTTGATCTTCGAAGAGATTTTTGTTCGTTTTCTTTAACAATTTTCTATAGTTATAAATATGCATTTTTGAGCCTTGTACATCCCGTTCTTTTCTAATTTTTAGCTCGAGAATGTCATCGGATGGGAGGCATCGGATGAAAATGGACTTTTTGTTTTCTTTTCCCCAACGCGAAACGTAAATTGTCGAGTTTTTAAACTTATGTATTATATCACATTATTCGCCAGCTGCGTACGAGTAGCCCATGGAAAAAGAGAGCGCTACGCGCTTTATTTTGCACATGAATAGAACGAGATATCAGGAAATCGAATAGATAAGCGTCGGGATATTTAATCTCGTTGAACTGTTGGAATGACGATAAAAATGCGCGTATAGGAGCAAAGGATTAAATTGAAATTGAGCGCAACTAGCTTGCAAAGTGAAATTTTATCTTGCGGCAACTGGCGATTGTGTGGTCTACGTTGTTGCGTGTAATAAAAAGAGATAAATCAAAGGCTGCTTGGTTGATTTGAATTTCGCGGTTTTGAGATCGATATGAAACTCAGCGCGCTTATTCTTTGCTCTGCCCGCGACTCAGAATTTATAGGGGCGATTAGATCAAGTAGCTGTACTGCGATATGCATATACTTGAATATTTTAAAAGTGATGACGTCTTTTTTTATATTTTTTCGTTGCGGTTCGATAAATATGTTTATTAAATAAGGTTTAAATATGATTGAAATTTTGAATGTTCGTGTCTTTTTGTAAAGAATCACTGTAGGGATAGAAAATCGATATGCGATAAGAGTTGGTTGTTGGTCTTTGTTTAAGAATATACTTTTTTAGCATGCGTTCACAGCTGAAACTTGTCCGAGATTCTTACGGTAAATGATCAAAATAAGGAAACAAAAGAAATAATGAATATAAAAACTTTATTCTTTAATTAACATTACATTGATATTTAAAATTTTATCTAGACCCATCGATACTTGTGTTTATGTAGATTTTGTATTACTTATAAATTGTAGAATAACAGTAAACAGACTGGGTTGCTCAATCTCTAAAATCTTAAAGGAGTTTCTCATTAACATTGTAGCTAAATTTTCTGCTATAAAATTAAGTGCATGATTTTTTAACAGTTTACCATCATACATATCTGACAGTCTTAAATAGTCTACCGCATTATCTACAGTCAATGTATTACTTAATTCTTCTTCACAAATAGTTTTTAAATTTTCAATATCGTACTTATCTGATGCAATGAATAACTTATCTAATATAAGATTATTTTTGTCAAACTTATTAAAGTAGATAAATTCTAACATAGCTTTTAATACATTACTTTCTACATCATCAATTGTTACTCTATTGTTAAAGTTTTCCAACATGCCGTGCCGAAACATTGCTAAAAAAACTGAACTTTGCATTGCAAGTATGCATTTGTGCGCAGGAAATTCAGTACCATCCTTTGTCTTTAAAGTAACATCACTGAAATTACCACTGTCTAATAGACTGTTCAAGTTAGTTAACATTTCTTTGTTGATTTTGTTAGAGTCGTATCCATTGCACTTATTTGTACTAAATGGTTTCAAATTTAGGTAACATTCAATAGTTAATGTGTCATCTTTAAGAATGGAAATGTTCTTACGATCAAAATATTTGTACCAGCGCATACAAAACGATTCATGCTCTTTAACATCATTTAAAATAAAATCAGATAGTCCATTAATTTCTCCAGTCTTGAATCTGGCAGAAACATTCATTTTGTCTGATGATGTTATATTTAAAAATAATGCCATATGAGTCCTATCCTGATTATATGGACGGATTTGCAAATTGTATTTAATTTTTCTATTACTATGTGAAACATTATTTTCCTGAAATAAGAAAACATTTGAACAATTAATTTTAAATATTTATCCACACCAAAGGAATGAATGAACACCAATGTTAAATTATATTAATGAATAGTTTAATATTTTGAGTTTTCTTTTGTATGAACATATTTTGATTGTTACCTCTGAATTTAAATATGATTCGTATGAACTAATATTAGGTATAATCCACTTAAAGTAAGTTTCTATACTTTGAACTTCTGTTTTTGTTCCACTCCTTATTCTTGTCATCTTGAGAAAACCTAAATAAATATTAACATTAATATAAGTACAGTATTAACTGTAATTAAAAAATCGTAGGAACTTTATTTTTATCCAAAAGAAACAGATAATCATTGAATTGTAGGTTAGGTTATGTCTATTTCTAACAGTGAACAAATAAGTCAGTAAATTTAATGTTTTACCTTAAATTCGTTGAATTCCGTTTCTAGCTCGGATAATTCACTAAATTTTTATCTAGACACCAAGAAATTGTACTGAAATTACGGGTTAAATAAGCATCAAAATTCTGCTTACGCAATAAGTGCGCTCAAGATTGACTAATCAAACCATAAGTTATGAAAGTATACCGCGAGTACTGTAGCGCCATCGTTGACAGCCTTTGAAATAGTGATATTATGATTTTCGTTTTTCGATTGTTATATTAAATCCAAATTTAATGCTTATTGCTAAATATTATATTGATAATCAACAAAATTTGATAAAAGATTATTTCTCTGCGTTAATAGATCTTTGCTTAAATTAGAATCTATAATTGGGGCTAAATTTTTTTTGTTTCTCTGTACGATCGTATTTAAAAAAAGTCGAAGATATTTTTGTTCGTTTTTTTAATACAATTTTTTATTGTTATAGATATGCATTTTTGAGGCTTGTATATCTCGTTCTTTTCTGGGTTTTGGCTCGAGAATGTCTATGGATGGGAGGAGTCGGATGAAAATGGACTATTTTTTTGCGCCGCGCAGCTTCAGTTAACGATATTTTGAAAGCGATAACTTTTTTTTTAATATTTTCGTTAGTCCAATGAGTATGTTTTTTCATAAAGTTTAGATTTGATTGTAATTTCAAATGTTCCAGTCTTTTCTCAAAGGTTTGTTGATACACCATAGAGATTGTAAAAGGATAAAAGATAAGAGAGTTGGATTGTTGACCTTTATTACAGAATATGTTTTTTTTACATGTATCCAAAGCTGAAACTTATATGGGTTTCTTTAAGCAACTTGTCAAAATAAGAAAACAAAAGTGTAAGACTGTCTATAGTTAGATTATACAAAGTTTTAAGTCTTAAATTGACTTTACATTAACATTACATTTTATTTAAAATTTTATCTTGACCCATTGTTATTTGTTTCTTTATGTAGATTTTTTATTATGTACAGACTGTAAAATATCAGTAATCAGTCTCGGTCGCTCAATCTCTAAAGTTATAAAGGAATTTTTCTTCAACATTTCACCTACATTTTCTGCTATATAATTAAGTGCATGTTTTTTTAACAGTTGACTGTCATGCATATCTGAAAGTTTTAAATAGTCTATCGCATTATCTACAGTCAATGTATTACTTAATTCTTCTTCACAAAGTGATTTTAAATTTTTAATATCGTACTTATCTGATGCAATGAATAACTTATCTAATATGGGATTTGTTTTGTCTAACTCTAAAATCTTTAATCTTTAATTAACATTACATTGATATTTAAAATTTTATCTAAACCCGTAGATACTTGTGTTGCTTTATATAAATTTTTGATTATTTACTGACTGAAGAATCTCAATCAAGAGACTTGGTTGCTTAATTTCTAGATTCTTAAAGGAATTTTTCTTTAACATTTCAGTTAAATTTCCTGCTATAAATTCAAGTGCATGACTTTTTAAGAGTTTACTTTCATGCAAATCTGACAGTTTTAAATAGTCTACTGCATTATCTACAGTCAATGTATTACATAATTCTATTTCACAAAATGTTTTTAAATCTTTAATATCGTACTTATCTGATGCAATTAATAACTTATCTAATATAAGACTTGTTTTGTCAAACTTATTTGAGTAGATAAATTCTAACAAAGCTTTTAATACATTACTTTCTACATCGTCAATTGTTACTATATTATTAAGATTTTCCAACATGTCATGTTGAAACATGGCTAAAAATACTGAACTTTGCACTGAAAGTATGCATTTGTGCACAGGGAATTCAGTACCATCCCTGGTCTTTAAAGTAACATCACTAAAATTACCACTACTTAATAGATTATTCAAGTTAGTTAACATTTGTTTGTTAAATTTGTAAGAGTTGTAGTCATTATTTGTACTAAGTGGTTTAAAATTTAGGTAACATTCAATAGTTAAAGTATCTCGTTTAAGAGAAGAAATGTTCTTGCGAGCAACAAATTTGTTCCAGCCCCAATAAAGTATTTTATTTTCTTTAAGTTTATTAAAACTAAATACTCCTAGTCCATTAATTTCTGGAATATTGAATCTGGCAGAAACATCTAGTTTGTCTGATGACTTTATCTTTAAAAGTAAACATGTGTGAGTCTTCTCCTTATTATATGGAAGGAATCTCAATTTGTAAACAATATTTTCCTGAAATAACAAAACATTTAATCAATTAAAAAATTTTAGAATTCATCTACACAAAAGTAATAAATATGGCCCCAAGATTAAATTATATTAATGAATATAGTTTAATATTTTTAGTTCTCTTTTATATAAACATATTTTGATTGTTACCTCCAATTTTATAAATGTTTTGGGTAAATTAATATTAGGTATAATCCATTTAAAGTAAGTGTCTATACTTCGAACTTCTGTTTCTGCTTCATTCATAGTTTTTGTCATCTTGAGAAAACCTAAGGAAAACATAAACATACATACAGTATTAATTATAATTAAAATCGTTGAAACTTTATTTTATCCAAAAGATTTGTTCATTGAATGTTAGGTTAGGTTATGTCTATTTCTGACACTGAATTAATAAGGTATTGAATTCAATGTTTTACCTCAAAGTTATTAAATCTCGTTTAAGTTCTCGGATAAATTTCACTAAATTGTTATCTAGTTAACAAGAAAGCGTATCGAAATTACAACATGAGCATCAAAATTCTGCTTGCGCATAAAGTTCAGTACCAATCGAAGTTTTACTGAAGATTGACTTGTCAAAACATAAGTAATACTACGAGTACAGCGCCACCGTTGACTGCCTTTGAAATAGTGCTATGATTTTCGTTTTCCGATTGTTATATTAAATCCAAATTTAATGTTTATTGCTGAATACTATTATAATGAGAATAAACAAAATTTGATAACAGATTATTTCTGTTTGGGGCTAAATTTGTTTTCTAAAACAATTTATTATTATTATTGATATGCATTTTTGAGGCTTGTACATGTCGTTCTCTTCTAGGCTTTGGCTCGAAAATGTCTGTGAATGAGAGGCATCGGATGAAAAAGGACCCTTTGTTATCTTTTCCCTGCTACGAAGCTTTAGTCGCCGAGTTTCTTAGACTGATTATCAAGCTGCGTTTGAATAAAGTCCAGAGAAAAAGAGAGCGCTACGCGCATTATTTCGCGCGCGAATAGAACGAGATTTGATGCAGGGGTGTCGTATCGGGAAATCAGATAGATAAGCGTCGGGATTTTCAATCTCGTTGAATTGTTAGAATGACAAAGAGAGTAGGCGTGTAAAGGATTAAATTAAAAATTGAGCACGACTAGCTTGCAAAGTGTAAAGCCTTCTCTCGGCTTACTTCAATCCCATTTTCATCTAACGCTGCGCTGGAGGATTATCATTGGAATTTCATTTTGTGGCAACTTGCGATTGTATGGTCTACAATATTGCTTGTAATAAGAAAATAAATCAAAGGCTGCTTAGTTGATTTGAATTTCGCGGTTTTGAGATGAATATAAAACTCAGCGAACTTATTCATTGCTCTGCCCGTGACTCTGAATTTATAGGGGTAATATAAAACCGTAAAGGGTTTAGATCAAGTAGCTGTACAGCGGTATTCATATACTTAAATATTTTAAAAGTGATTACGTCTTTTTTATATATTTTCGTTGGTTCGATGAATACGTTTATTTAAATAAGGTGTGGATTTGATTGAAATTTGGTATGTTCGTGTCTTTTCGTAAAGAATCGCCGCAAGACCGTAGGGATAGAAAATCGGTATGGGATAAGAGTTAGTTGTTGGTCTTTGTTTAAGAATATGCCTTTTTAGCATGCGTTCACATCTGAAACTTGTCCGAAATTCTTACGGCAAATGATCAAAATAAGGAAACAAAAGAAATAAGGGATCTAAAAACTTTATTCTTTAATTAGCTTTACATTAGTATTTAAAATATTATCTAGACCCGTAGATACTTGTGTTGCTTTATGTAGATTTTCTATTATGTACAGACTTTAGAATATCAGTAAACAGACTCGGATGCTCAATCTCTAAAGTCTGGAAGGAATTTTTATTTAACATTTCACCTAAATTTTCTGCTATAAAATTAAGTGCATGTTTTTTTAACAGTTTACTCTCATGCAAATGTGACAGTCTTAAACGGTCTACTGCATTATTTATAGTCAATGTATTACTTAACTCTACTTCACAAAATGTTTTTAAATTTTTAATATCATACTTATCTGATGCAATGAATAACTTATCTAATATGCGATTTGTTTTGTCAAACTTATTTGAGTAGATAAATTCTAACATAGCTTTTAATACATTACTTTCTATATCATCAATTTTTACTGTATTATTAAGCTTTTCCAACATATCATGTTGAAACATGGCTAAAAACACTGAACTTTGCATTGAAAGTATGCATTTGTGCACAGGGAATTCAGTGCCGTCACTGGTCTTTAAAATAACATCACTGAAATTACCACTGCCTAATAGATTATTCAAGTTAGTTAACATTTCATTGTTAATCTTCCAAGAGTCGTATTCTATGCACTTGTTTGTACTAAGTGGTTTCAAATTTAGATAACATTCAATAGTTAAAGTGTCATCTTTAAGAGAAGAAATGTTCTTACGATCAAAAAATTTGTTCCAGCCCCAAAAAAATGAATCATTTTCTTTAACTAAATTATAACTATGATCTGCCTGTCCATTGATTTCTTGGATATGGAATCTGGCAGAAACATCTATATGGTCCGATGATATTACCTTTAAATATAAAGACATATGGGTGTTATCTTTATCATAGGGGTAAAATTTTAAACTGTATTTAATATTTCCATGACGGTGTGAAATAATATTTTCCTGAAATAACAAAACATTGAAAGAATTAATTTATTTTATATTTATCTACACAAAAGTAATGAATGAACACTAATGTTAAATAATACTAATGAATAGTCTAATATTTCTAATTTCTAAGTTTTCTTTTATATGAATATATTTTGATTGTTACCTCTGAATCTAAAATTCTTTCGTTTGAACTAATATTTGGTATAATCCATTTAAAGTAATTTTCTGTACTTCGAAATTCAATTGTGGCTTCATTCATTATTGTTGTAAACTTGAGAAAACCTTAAGAAAACATTAACATAAGTAAAGTATCAATTATAATTTAAACATCGTCGAAACTTTAGTTTATCCAAAAGATTTGTTCATTGAATCAAAGATATGTTTTTTGAATTTTAGGTTAGGTTATGTCTATTTCTGACATTGAACAAATATGTCAGTGAATTTAATGTTTTACCTTAAATTGCTTAAATCTCGTTTCTAGCTTAAATGAAATTCACTAAACTTTTATCACGACAACAAAAAATCGTACTAAAATTACGGCTTGAATAAACCTCGAAATTCGGCTTACACAAAAAGTTTAGTACCCAATCAAGGTAGTGCTCAAGATTGACTTGTCAAAACATGAATATACTGCGAGTACAGCAGCGCCAGCGTTGACTGTCTTTGAATATGATTTTCGTTTTTCGATTGTTATATTAAATTCAAATTGAATGCTTATTATCGATGAATACTATTAATTATTACAATGATAATCAAAAAAAAATTGATAGCAGATTATTTCTCTGACTTGATAGGTCTGTACTTAAGTCAGAATCTATGATTGTTGCTAAATTTTATTGGTTCTTTGTCCGATCGAAATTAACAAAAGTCGAAGAGATTTTTATTCGTTTCGAGCCTTGTACATCTTATTCACTTTTGGGCTTTGGCTAGAGAATGTCTGCGGATGGAAGGCATCGGATTAAAACGAACCCTTGGTTTTCTTTTCCCCGCCGCGAAGCTGTATAGTCGTTCTTTGTGTATGAATATGCCCTTTTAGCATGCGTTCACAGCTGATACTTACTTGTCAGATATTCTTAAGGCAATTTATCAAAGTAAGAAAACAAAAGAAATAAATGATATAAAATCTTTATGCTTCAATTAACTTTACATTAATATTTAAAATTTTATCGAGACCCACAGATACTTGTGTAGCTTTATGTAGATATTTTTTTATTTATAGACTGTAGAACATCAATGAACAAACTCGGTTGCTCAAACGTTAAGGTCTTAAAGGAATTTTTCTTTAATATTTCATTTAAATTTTCTGCTATAAAATTAAGTGCATGTTTTTTTAACAGTTTACTGTCATGCATATCTGACAGTCTTAAATAGTCTACTGCATTATTTATAGTCAATGTATTACTTAATTCTTCTTCACAAATTGATTTTAAATTTTTAATATCGTACTTATCTGATGCAATGAATAACTTATCTAATACGAGATTATTTTTGTCAAACTTATTTGAGTAAATAAATTCCAACATAGCTTTTAATACATTACTTTCTACATCATCAATTTTTACTATATTATTAAGCTTTTCCAACATGTTGTGTTGAAACATGGCTAGAAAAACTGAACTTTGCATTGTAAGTATGTTCTTATGTACAGGGAATTCAGTACCATCACTGGTCTTTAAAGTAACATCACTAAAATTACCACTGCTTAATAGATTGTTCAAGTTAGTTAACATTTCTTCATTGATCTTCCAAGAGTCGTATTCTATGCAGCTATTTGTACTATATGGTTTCAAATTTATGTAACATCTAATAGTTAAAGTGTCATCTTTCAAAGAGGAAATATTCTTACGATCAAAAAATTGGGGCCAGCCCCAACTAAAATATTTTTCTTCTTTAACTCTATTATAACTAAAATCTGCCAGTCCATTAATTTCTTGGATATGGAATCTGACAGAAACATTCATTTTGTCTGATGATGTTACATATAAAAATAAAGACACATGAGTCTCTTCTTTATCATATGGTTTCAATTCTAAACTGTATTTATTTTTTCCATGACTATGTGAAACAATATTTTCCTGAAATAACAAAACATTTGAACAATTAATTTTAAATATTTATCCACACAAAAGTAATGAATGAACACCAATGTTAAATTATATTAATGAATAGTCTACTATTTTAAGTTTTCTCTATTATGAAAATATTTGGTTTACCTCTGAATATAAAGTTGTTTCGCATGAACTGATATTAGGTATAATCCATTTAAAAAAAGTTTCTATACTTTCAACTTCTGTTTTTATTCCACTCCTTATTCTTGTCATCTTGAGAAAATCCAAATAAATATTAACATTAATATAAATACAGTGTTTATTGTAATTAAAAAATCATAGAAACTTCATTTTATTGAAACGAAAGATAAGTTTATTGAATTTTAGGTTGGGTGATGTCTATTTCTGACACTGAACAAATAAGGCAGTAAATTTAATGATTTACCTTACATTCGTTGAATCTCGTTTCTAGCTCAGATGAAATTCACTAAATTTTTATCTAGACAACAAGCAATTGTACTGAAATTACAGCTTCAATAAGCCTCAAAATCCGGCTTATGCAAAATGCCTAATCAAGGTAGTGCTCAAGATTGACTTGTCAAAACATGAATATACTGCGAGTACAGCAGCGCCACCATTGACTGTCTTTGAAATAGTACTATTTGCTAAATGCTAGATCTTTTCTTAACTTGGAATCTATGTTTAGGGCTAAAATTTTTAATATTTAACCAAATTCGAATATTTTTTTTTTGTTCTCTTTCTTATCAATACAATTTTTTATTGATAGATATGCAATTTTGAGCATTACAATAATGCGCATGTGGGAAAAGGATACCAGGTTTCCGAGTAAATGAGAGCATAAATTATGACAAGGACCGAGAGAGAGAGAGAGAGAGAGAGAGAGAGAGAGAGAGAGAAATTTAATCAGTAAATAACTTTTATTATCTATTCCCAGTCGAGTGTATATGTAAAGCATGTATGTATATTATACACACGAGGTTGAAGGCTAATTAAAAAACACGTGTAATAATCACATAAAACACTTTTATTACATCGAACTACAACAATGTATTCGTCGACGTTTTATCAGATTAGCCAAAGCCTATATACAACCGCGCGTTGGCCTGATTAAAATACATTGGATATTTTTATATATGAAATTCAATGCATAAGTTTGACTACGAGCGCCTGTATCGCGATGGAAAAGGCCAAAGAGAGAGGATGAGCGCAGGTAAATCATTCTCGTCCTTATATATAAGACAACCCTCCTCTCCTCTCTTTCCTCTAGTCTTCAGAGGTTTATTCGAATGAATTTCATACAGCCGCACGAGTAGAAAGTTGTACCGTATATGCCACCCTTTAAAAATAAGAGAGCCGCAAGAGCGAGAGAAAAAATAATCACACAGTCTCTTCCGAGCTTGCGTCCCCTTTTGGCCAATGCGCGAGCCGCGAAACGTCTGGAGAGAATGGAGAAAGAGTCAGAACGAACCTAGGAGCAATGTTGCAAGACGGGATAAGGATAGGGGGATGAGACCAGGGGGTACGGTAGGAAAGAGAAAACAAAATCATCCGAAAATGTATTGCGCTCGAGGGAGGAAAAACGGCCCGCTTTGCTCCTGCTGCCTGCGAAGTAAGGAGGGGAGGGGGTATAGTAAGGTGGAATTGAATCGAATTTGACCGAGTCTAGTCAGCCTCTCTCTCTCTCACTGTGTGTGCATGTGCGCGACTGTTGGCGTGTCGGCAGGCAGTTCTTTCCCTGGGATATATATCGCGCATCCGCGCGCAGTTGAGAGTTATACTACCGCATACAGCTCTCGACGTAGTCGCTCTTTCTTTCCGTGTGTCCGTGCGTCCACGGAGACGTACAGCAGTGCGCGCGGGACTGCTGCTGCGTGAAAAGAGTCACGCTTAGCCCATGGGAATTGACGGAGGAGTAGCCGCGAGGGCGCGTCCAGTCCCTCGAGGTGGAAACACGCCCACAAATGCTCGAAATCTGACCGGGAGCTTTCTCCTCCCGCGGACCTAATTAGTCAAAGGACCTAATTGACCCCCCCTCTCTCTCTCTCTCTTGGGCTATATATCCGTAGCAGTCTGATTTACATTTGCAGATAAGCGGACGAGAGTGTAGTCTCGACGTGTATAGATCTATCCTATATCCAGAGGTATACGAAATACACGCTGAGGTGCAGTCTTGTTAGCGGTTCGATTCATTTCTTTTTTCTCGTCAAATCGCGAAAAGCTTGACTTACAACGACTTGGAGAATCCTCCTACGCTTTTATTTTGCGTGCCAAAACAGCTTCGACTGCTACCCTGTGTTTCAATGACCTGCGAAAAAGAAAAATCCAGCGTCCAAAATAAAACCGGACGGGCGAGTCGGTGGTGCTGTTGAGGAGGGTGGGAAGGGGATGCTAGTGCCATCTCGGCGAATATAATCAGCGATGTAGCCCCCCGATAATTGAATCATCCCGATGCGCCGTTAACAAGTGCGCTCGTCGCTCCAGGGCTTTCTCACTCATCAAACACACACCCGTATCCGCGAGCACTGCGCTCGTGTGTATATGCACAGAGAGAGAGAGACCCATACATCTCGCGCGTTTAACAATCCTTTCGCATTGGCGTAGCAGCACATTCATCCAGCTTATATGTACGTATAGATATATGAAACGCGAGCGGTCAGCATATACTTCTAATCCCCGGTGTCTCGTTCGGCTTGGCTCGCTTAATAACCCGCGCGGTTTCGCCGCATTAGGAAAACAGCGCGTTTACACGCTCTCGCGCGCGCGCACTTCCTCGGACCTTCCGCAGGCTAATTGAGCCAGCGATTCCCGCTCTTCTCTTCTCTCCGCCCCTACCTCCGTTACTTCATGTGTACGTGTATATATGTACGTGTATACCCCTGGCCCCCTTTTCACCAATGTTCCTTTGTGCGTCCAGCCGCTCTCGAGTGCCCGAGGATCGCCGCTGCTGATGAACATCGACCGGACACCTACTCCGACTGACCGACCGACTTTTTTTCTCTCTCACTCAGCCCCTCGTCCTGTGAGCTCTTACCCTCTATGCCCCTAACCTCCTCCCCTTCTCTCCTTTTAATTAATCAAACGCATAAACACACACACACATGCTCGCAGTGTTATACACACGATTCTCAAGAACGACGCATATTTTGTTCTCTAATTTTCAACGAGCTGATAATTATTTTGAATAAAAAAAAGTGGATGCCTCGGGTGTACCAATTGACGATGCGTTTTTCACGCGAATTTAGGGATATATATCGGATTACGCAGGTTTTCGTTAGACTTCTGCATAAAATTTCGCACATATACACGTACCGCGCGACCGAGCGGGGATTCATTTACGAAACATCTGGCGCGACGACTACAACGACGGGATGTACGCCGCTTATATGCAGTTCCGTTGTGTTCTCGCAATTCCGCTCTGTCTCTAAATTAGCCCCCGGACTTTTTAGCTTCGGACGCTTAAAAGCTTCACATGTGTATCCCTTTTCGCTCTCTCTCTCTCTCTCTCGCGCAATCCCGCGCACAGTTCGCCCTCTCTCTATCTCTCTCTTTTTCTCTCGTCACACCAGTGCAACGAGAGAGAGCGCACATATGTGGAATATGCAGACACTGCGGACGAAGCACAAGTGGGCAAGTATGTGGCCCACTCGATATATACACTCACTTGCGTGAGATTTTTTAGCGGCAAGCTCGCTTTTTTCCTCTTCTTTTTCTTATTGTACACTCACTGCGCGTCGTCGAGTATAATTACGCTGAGAAAAAAGATTTTTTTCGCGCGCTCTCTTTCCTTTTCTCTCTCTCTCTCTCTTTTTTTTCCAAGGCGGACTGTTTTGCAGGGCGGCTCTTCTCATGGAACATGTGCGAGTAAAAGGAAAAACGCTTTTTCCGTTATCTCCTCGACGTTATGATTATTAGTGCATACATATAGTTAATAAGTGGGTTCAGCTCGCTTACACTGACGACGGTCACTTAATTTAATTCGGCCGATCGATCCTAACCCGAAATGAAATTAATATTCTCCGGGCACATCGCTTATCCGCGTGATAGCATCGGCCAAAAACCAAAAAGCAACGAGAACCGAAAGAAAAAAATCATACATGCTAATGAATTATAATTCGAGCCTTCGCTTCTGTGTGCCTATCGTATTACACTCGCTCTCCTCCAAGTCTAATCAATTTCGCTCGTTAATACAATCTCTAACGCGCCTGTGTACGCGTGACGTTCAGCAGGACACAATGACGCAGGTACGCGCGTATAATACACTTTTGTATTGCTTCAATGAGGGCGTCTCTCAAAAATTATGCAAATACGCACGAGTAAATAATTGACTAGAACAGCGGGGGTAGAGGTATAAGCGTCGTAGGCAGAAAATCGTCGTATAAAGCGTACGACCGAAACGAAGAGCGTCGGTGTGGCTTGTAATCAGAGCCTCCCTCGTCTTTTTCCCTTCCAGCTTCTTTTTTTTTCTCTCCCTCTCGTCTTATCCCAAGCGCAAGCAGGAGGAGCCTCCAGATGCGCGCTTTTTAATTGCATATCCAAGCCTCCAGGGGGGGGGGGGTGAGGCAAGAGACATCCGCAGCAATAAAGCTCTATCTCGAGCTTTTTATCCGACTCTATCCCTCCCCCATGGCGCTGTCAAAGTGGCAAATTACCAGGCCTTATTATTATCCTCCACAGTCCTCTTTGCCTCGACAAAAGTACGCGTAAAGTACTCCCTCTCTCCGCGAGCCCGTACCCACCTCCTCCCCTTGACTTTACTCTGCGGTGGACGGGGGGTGTAAGGTAATTTTCAGGATCGCACTTGGCGCAAACTTCGCAGCTTATAACGTCCCTCTGACCTTTTTTTTGCTCTCTCTCTCTCTCCTTTTCTTACCCTCCACGGATCCCGTCCGAAGCCACACTGGCTTGTCTTGCTCGTCGTCCCAAAGTACAGCGATAAAAATCATAAGACAAGCGCGCAAGATCGGCCCCCTCCATTAACATAACGTATTCATGCGAAAAAGCTCGGTCGCGTTAAATCACACGACACTCGGCCGATATGACCGCCAAACCTCGATGTGCGTATAGAGAAGGCTTGCCGATCGCTGAGTCACTCTGTATAAACGCCGGCCGACCACGAGCACACACATACATACATGTGCATATATAAAGATATACATAACCGAGCTTTTGTATTGTAAGCGTAGTCTTAGAATCCGGCTGGCAAAAGAGGGCTAAGCCGAAATGTTTCCATGCCGGCTTAATTGGCGGTAATCAAATAAAAAGAGAGGGCGCCCCCTCACCCCCTCCTTTCTCGAATCCTTGCTCTCTCTTTCTGGTAGCTATCCTGGGAAAAGTATCTCTCTCGGACGGATACTAATAAACGTCGGCCTGCTATACAGGAGCGTTCTCATTATAATGACACTCTGCTCTCTCGGCGCCGCTCTAATTAACGTTTCATCCTCCTCCTCCTCCTTTTTTTGTTATTTTTTTTCGGATATATACAGACGAGCACCCTGTTTTGCAGAGAGTCATTTTTTGCAGTTCGGGTGTGGTTTCCATCATCGTAAGCGCGTTAAATTTCAATTCGCCGGAGTGACTCTTTTGCCTCTTATCAGCGCATCTAAGGCGTTATATCTCGAATAAAGGACGAAAATCCAAGCCGTTCAATTCGACCTGTACACGAGTACATTCAATCGTCCTCGATTTATCTAATCGTAGCCCACTGTTTATAGCCTCTCTCTCAACGACTATCCAAAATATGATTAATGAACGCTTATCACGCATGCATCCTTCCCCGATAAATATTTTCCCCCCAAAAAAATTCTTCCAACTCGAAAAAGCTCTATCGCAATTATAACGGCAATATGGAAAGCGCAACTGATAAACATCAGCTCGTTCCTCTGGCCCTAGACATATCGTCTTCTCACGCTTGTCACAACACGAGCTACATCACATAGAAAGCGTATACAAGCATGTCGAAGCTCTCCGGAATCAACGTGTGCTTCTCTCTCCCCATATCCCGCAGTCGCACATGTGTAAAAGTCCTTCGTTGATTAGATAAATTAATTAGTATCTCGTGGCTACCGGCTACTTGTCGCGCGCGCACACACACACACAATTGTTTCGCTAGAAATCCCCTCGGATTCCTTTCCACGCGAGATAGAGGGGTGGGGGGGGGTGTCCGGGAAAGCACACAGAGGTGAGCGCAAGCGCGCGAGCGACCGCTCCCTTGTTTGCCACTCACTACCCCTGATTAGCTGGACTTCCTGTCCACGAGGCTTGCCTCTAGCTGGCCCAGAGCGAGCAGTATACGTAGGTGTGCAGTATACGGGGAGGGGGGGTGGGCTATAGTGTCCGGCAAAGGGAGGCTAATGATTCCGCTTGATTGCTCGATAAATATGGGCGGGTCGCTCTCGCGGCCAAGGCTCCTCCGCGCACCGAGTATGTGCGTATGGCTCACCTCCCCCCCCTCCTTAGAGCGTAGTACATAACTCGGTCTTTTGCTTGTTTGGCCGCTGCGAAACTCTATCGCCGCCGCCGCGCTCGCCATACAGTTGGACGGCTGGATTTTTAATAATCATTACAGCCACCCCCTCTTCCTCCCGGCGCCTTTTTGCTTATTATTTAATTAACGTTAGGCTTCTCTCTTTTCTTTCTCTCACGTGTATGTGCCTTGGACTTGGAATTTTTAATATACGCACGAGCTACTTAATAAACGCGCTTATGTACACGCCTGCGTCTGTGTCTGGGCTCGCATGATTATGTATACATTGTTATATTAATTTAGATTGCTCGCTTTTAATTAAGCAAAAATACAATTCGGATGATCGATGACGCAACGATGTGTGTGCCCGCCGGTTGCTGTGTGTGTGTGTGTTTTTTTTCCTTCTTTTTTTTTTTGCTCGTTAGTTGTATATTATTACTTTGTGCGTGTGTGTACTTCGTTGTATACGTAACTATATGGTAACGGTTAGCGCGTCGCTTCGACGAAATCTAATCCAATGATTCGCGGACGGAATTGTTTCGCTGCCAAGTTGAAGAGAAGCAACGTCTATAAGGAGTGAGTGAGAGAGGAGAGAGACACAATTCGCCGATGCGCTGATGACTATGAGTCAGAGAAGAAGAGCGTCGTGATTGAGGGACCGTCGCCGCGGACTATAAACGTATGCGAGGAAGTTCGCCGGTTGACCGTTTGACCCTGCGCCTCTCCTCTCCCATGCCCCTCTGGACAATTAATCGAGCGAGCGTCTGACGCGTTTCTTCTCCCCCATTGATCCTCGATCAATCGGATTCATTCACGCTTTCTTCTTAACGGACCACTCTCTCTCTCTCTCTCACTGGCTCGTATTCAAAACTCGTCGTTGCGTTCGACGTCGCTAGGGGGCGTGTTACGGATATTTTTCCCCCAAAGTGTATAAACTAGGGTGATAATTTTACTTGGCCAAACGATACCGCTGTAAATATCGGAATCAGAGAGTATGAGATTGTGGGAGAGGCTCTGGATATACATAGGGCGGAGGGAAGCTCGGGGTCCGGTGTACAGTGTCAAGGGAGGCCGAGGGAAGCTTTTAGCGGCTCAGGTGCGCCGGACCATAACGTTCTCTCAGGGACGATAACGAGCTTCTGCCAGCCACGGTCCGTGATTGTTATAAGATCCGTGAAAAGTAGCCGACCCGAGGCACTGTGCTTAGGCTCTAGCGACGCTTCGAGATACACCTTTTCTCTCTGTCTCTCTTGGATGGCTTAATTCGCGGCTGATACGCGCGATTAAGATACGAGAGTCGCGCGGGCTGTAAATTTGTCGCTGGCTCTTCTTCGGGCGCGCAACCGAATATCTGCTCACGAGCGAGCTTCGTCGAAGCGTCGTACGCGGAATGGATTTATAATATCCGCGGCATCTCCCCGCGCACGTTGTATATCCTGACGCTGGATTTCGTGTATACCTCTTTTATTTCTTCTCTCTCTTCTTTCTTTTCCCGGGATTTGGCTTTTATAATCCGCGCTATTTACACTGGTGTTCATACCCAATAACCGATATTTCGCTTGTTCACCCCAGTGATTAAGCCGATAGCAAGAGCGATAAGCGACGCTTATTCGTTTTCCTTTGTCACCGTGAAATTCCGAACTCCCGCTTCACAAATCTCTTTCTTACCGATCTTGCGAAATCATCTCGTTCTTTTTTTTTATCGTCAACCAAGCTCGTTTCTTTTTTTTTTCACTTTTTCACTCTAGAAGAAAAAAGACACAGCGTCGCTAAAGTATCCATACTCCGGGGCCAGATGACGGGGCTGGAAAGTTTAACGTATATAATACGATCGGAGCTTCCGATATCGAATCGAAGCGTATCTCCCTCGAGAAGGAGGCAAGCTTGACAGCTATAAACGCCGGCGGAACAGTAGGGCGAGCAGCAGATCAAACGCGCAGCTTTAGCTAAACGACCAGTCTCTCTCTCTCTCTTTCTCTCTCGGCCAGTCGCTCATTTGAATTGATAATTCGAGGCGGCGGCGTATCAAAAGCGAGCCCCGCTGTTACATACGCTGATAAATGCACCGATCGGCCCTCGAACGTTTTCGAGTCGTCTAGCAGATTCGCTGGTACATTGCCGGGCATTTTGGACTTAGGGGGAGGGTATATGGCAAAGAGCATGTGATATTTTCCTTTGCAAAGCAGCGCAGGAATGAAGCTTTTCGCTTCGGGGCATATTCGCTTGAGCTTGGGTTCACCGGATACACGGAGTATATAGGGATCAGTTTTGAGTACAGAGAGAGCTGCTCGAGTGTATCATCGTGTGTCGAGTTATTTCTTTTTTGGTTTAAGGAGCATGACGCTGCTATTTTGTGCTATGAGACGATTATTGTAGCATTTTTTTAGAAAAATACTACGTGTAATAATTATAAATTGATTTAATTACATACAAGCATTATTGTAATGTCATCGGATTCTGTACGTCGAGCTTGTACAGCTCCTGTCTTTGATCATCGATGCAACGAAATAGCGCAGAGCTCTTTGAAAATTCGTCCCTCCGACCCCCACCTTGTAAACGCGTTGTTTTTCTAACTGATTCACGTTCGCCTCGGTTATTTCCGTGGCTCTTACATCAGCAATCAAGGATATTTGTCTTTTATAAACGCATATTGAGATTAAAGAAACGTGAGCCCAGAGTCCGTTCGTATCCGAAAAAGAGACAGAGAAAAAAAAAGAAGAGAAACTCGAAAACCCCATAATTCACTAGCCATCAAGATTCTTAACATCCCAATCAGACGTATTATCAACAATTACCCCCCACAAGTTCTCCCCCTCAAAAAAAAAACCGATCCCCTCCCCCGCAGCGACGCTAACACTGTGTCCCTCTCCGCCCCTGTATTTTTCGTCGTCGCACAAAGCCAGCTGGTCTAGCCTGTTGGAAATTGATTTGAATGCGTGCGGCCCGTGGCGTGTGTGCACACACATATAGACGGTAAGTGGATGCGGGCGCGCGCGCGCACAGTGGCGGTGTCTTCTCTCTGATCCCCCATCGACTCTCTCTCTCTCTCTCTCTCTTTCTCTCTTGTGCCTCTAGGGTGTGCGTATATAGAGTCTCCTATAGGTCGCGTACGCCGCGGCCAATCATCCTTTTAATTCCGGCGGTCCGACGTTTACCGCCACGGCGCCAAGTCAATCAGGCGAAGCCGACCGGATATGCCCAACTGTATCGTTCGAGAGAGAGAGGCACGCGCTATGCCATGACGTAATCCGGCCGAATTTAAGCGCACGTGCCGACTCGGTATGCTCTCGAGTGCCCGAGCACTGTCTTATATGGCAATTAAATGGCGGAATTCCGTGTGTGTGTTTTTTATTTTTTGTTTCTTTCCGTAGACTCTCGAGTGCTTGCTGGTTTATCATATCGTTTTGTAATTTGACAAAAGTGTTGAGATCGGATGGCAAAAATAAGAGGGAGGTGTGGAAGAAGGAAACTTGTTGGAGCTTTTGAATTTTTTTTTGCCGACGAGAAGATTTCGAGCGCGATGGGAGGTGCGGGGGGTTTGATTGACAGTGATTCGGCGATTTCGTATAGCCCTTTGTGGGTCGGTGGTGTTTTAAATTGACACACGCGGGGAACGAGTGTCGCGCGGGCGTTCTGAAAAGGAGATCGTTTAGCTTACACGTTGCAAGCCCGCAATGTACACATTGTAACTATTAGAGCCGCTTGCTTCGGTTGGATAAGGGTGCAAGGGGGGAGGGATGACAAACGATCGTCAGTTTTAAGGGAAAAAAAGGAGAGCGCGCGCGTGTTTCGTCAAACACGTATACATCAATGCGTTGCTCAAATATTTGTCTGTTTTATAAAGACGTGTATTTTACAAATACCGAGTTTTTACAAATATAAAGAGTTTGAAAGTAAACTGAATGAAGAAAAAGAAGATTGAAAATCAGCCTTGATCTTTAAAAAAAAATCAACGTCCTTAGGCAGGTAAGAGCAGAATCATAAGGGTACAAGGGTAAAATGCAAAAAACGAGAGCTCGCATGTACATCGTCGGCTCTTCATCGTAAACGAAAGGGCAGATATATCCATACATCAGCGTTGCAGTGGCCGGAAAAGCGAGCAAACGTATATAAAGCCCTGCTCAGCAGAGCGTGGAACCACAGTAGCAGCAGTACAGCGAGCAGTGGCCCACACACACGCACACTCTCTTGCAGTTCATCAGTCTTTCTCTCTCTCCCCCTCTCTTTTACGCCCTCGAGCGAGTACAGAACGGGCGCGTGCGCCAGAGAGAGCCTGCTAATGAATATCGGCCCTAAATATCCGGGGAGGCGAGAAAAGCGGAGGGGGGGGGGCGCCGCTCCATATGCCCCCCGTATACGCGGCTGTATTACGGGGGATTACGCGGTCCGGCATCGCACCCAACACCTCTCCTATACCATCTCGCATACTGCTCTCTCTACCCCATCGGCTTCTGCTGTCCCCTCCTCTTCTTACTGTACGGCTATACAGCCGAAAAATCGGCGCGCGTCCACACGTGCGCGGGCCCGGGTCACGCTCGTTTGTCTCGCGTTAATTCCTCGAGGATGAAACGCGCCACGCTCCATCGAGCTCCGACGCCCCCCCCCCGCCTCTATTATTGCTAGGACAATGAGTTCGCGCCCGCGCGCTCAACCCCTTTTTGGCCTTGTGAGTCCCTCCCCCCCCCCCCCGTTTCCTTTGACTTTCGGCGCTTTTCAGACAGCGCGCAAAGTGCGCACACTGATCGCGGGGAATTGATTTTTCCCAGGGACTGTCCCGAAACTATTTCGTTTTTTCTGGTTTTTCTAGATTTTTCGTCAAATAAGGTAAAATAACTTAAGCTTTATATAGTTTAAATTTGT
>JAPYYQ010002289.1:0-20633 GCA_030522585.1 Anagyrus pseudococci | reverse complement strand
TACGTCATAAGACAAGTATATACTTTCGTTATTATAAATTATAGTAATTTTTGCTAGAATTAAAATAATTTTTACTGAGCGATTTTTCTCAGTGCAGTCCGAAAAAGCTTCATAATAAGCGAGAAAGAGAGAGAAAGCAAAAACGCGATTTTCGACCGGTTAAAAGAGATCACGAAACAATCTTGCGAAATAGCTATAGCAGGTACAAAGTGCGGCGAGCCGAAGGTAAAAGAAGAAGGGTGTCAGGGGGGGGGAGGCATGCGGGCACGTGCGCGCACGTGCACAAGCGGCAGAGCGAGGGGGTAAGGCGAGACAGTATATAAGCCCAGAGCCTGCAGGCGTCAGAACGAGCAAAAAAAAGACGCAGGGGGGGGAGGGTAAAAAAGAAGAGGCAACAAAGTCTTGATGTACTCCATCTCCTCCGCCCACCATTTTCGCGACCAACCCAAAGGCGTGGGCCGGGAAGGAGCGAGGGCGCGCCGTTTAAGAGATGCCGATGGGCCCCTCGCGCGCGACTCTTTCCAACCTCCCCCCGCTCTCTCTCTCTCTCTCTCTCCTGGCCTCTGGTCCCTTTGTTGCAGCGGCGAGATGCTCTCTCCCTTGCGACGACGCCCTCGCGCGCCTCTCGTTGCCGCTATATACGCGCCGCGTGATAATAATCGGCAAGTTACTCGCGCTCGTTTCCCTCCTCCATAGGCCTCCGGCGCGCGCGCGCGCCCGTACACACTATATATACCTCCTCTCCTCTCTGGCTTCTTCCGTGCTTGCGGGAGGGGGTGGAAATGGGCCGTTTCGCTCTTGCACCGCTGGCCCGCGATAAGGAACACGCACGCGCGTCCCCGTCGCCAGCAGCGACATTTATCTTTGCCTCCTCCCCCTACACCCTCCACGCCCCACACACACACACACACGAGCCACGCGGAATTTATTCAATTACACATTGTCCTGATGCATTTTTCGCCGGCACGGTTTCTCCGCCGCGCCGTTGGCTAAGTGAGCTCGAAAGCGAGAGAGAGAGAGAGAGAAAGGTGTCCCTGTTTAACTGGCTTCCGAGCATTCTTTTCCACCTGAATTATAATTCACTGCGAGTTTCAGATGAGATAGAATATTACTTATTGCAAAGGCGGATGTATGGTAAATTCAAGAGATGCGCGTATGAGAGAACGGCCACGAGACTCGTCGGTGACGATAATTTCGTCAAACGACCAAACATTACTCACACCATTATCTATACATCCAGTTTGAATCCGCCTCATTCCTCAGTTTCTCTTCCTCGCGAGCCAATCTTGCAACAGCCGTTTTTCGGGCTTGAGCGTCTCACCGTGGCGGGCCAAAGTCAAAGGCAGTAATATAATAGTTTCTTGGCTGGGTATAGAGACAGCAACAGAACAGCAGCAGCAAAGGCAGAAGATTGCCGTGTGGTCGAGGGTGGGGGGGGGGCTAGACTTGACGCTGAAACTTTGAAGAAAGACCGCAAAAGTATTATATCGCTCGCACGTGCAGGGTAACGCGAGAGCCCCTGCCTCTCGTCTTTCCTTCCTCGCCGCCGATTGTTTTACGTCCACCTATAGGAGAAGGGGGGACTAGACTCGAAAATTTCGTTTTTTTTTAATCGTTAAAATCTTTAGCGCGTTGCAAACGTTTTCGTTTACTGCCTTCCTAAGCGTGTACGACATATAACATAGTCGAAAGTCTAATTGTTTTTCTATCAAACCTATATACAATATTCTCAACTGTTATGACAAGTTTGTATAATTGAATTTAGATTGCCATAATGAGCTTCTCGTAAAAGGCATTAACGAGTACAAAACGATCCATATGCACACCTCGGCTAATGATAAGAAAGAGATGAAGTCAAAGGCGGGGGCAGGGCAGCCTTCCTCCACTTCTCCCGGACGCATTCCTCGCAGTTAGTTGGAGGCTCGAAATTAAATCCAAGTCGCACGCCGTGGGCCGTTTGGCAAGGCGCGCGAGCGAGCATATCCCTCAGCGCCGCTCTTAATTTCTGGCGGTAAGGAGAGGGAGGAAAAGAAATGCCTCTCGAGGCCTTAAAGCTGCTCGCGCGTTGGCCGGCACAAAAGCCCGAGATTACTCCCACATCCCCCGGGCCCGGGAGAGAGAGAGAGAGAGCCCTCTTCTGCCGAGCGAGCGATAATAATTCAACATCGTTAATCCTGTCGGCACATTAGAAGTTTTATGGGCTCGCGGCGCGGCAATATCTCTCCTCATTAATTGCAATTAAGCAAATCCCGCCGCGAGGCCTTAGTCTCCTGCTGCCTCCTCTTCGCCCTGGGGTTTCCAACGCTCATCGCTCTTCCCCCCCACCCCACCTCCCAGCCCACCTTTTGGTACCATTATATCGGAGGTAAGGCGCGGGCGGAGACTGCCTTCGTCGCCTATCTCTCTGCTCTCTTTCTCTCTCTTTTAACGGCCAGCAGAGATAAGAGTCCGCCGCGAGCACACACCCGCATCTGTACCCCGCACGCGCCGCTCGATCGCGTTTACGCGATTCAACGTTTGCGCGGCGAAGGAACGCTTGGCTTTTCTCTACCGCTCACAAGCCCCATGCCGCCTTAATTTATGAGGCAGGCTTGGAAAAAAAAGCTTCAATTCGATGTTTTTCCTTTGAAATCTTTAATTAATACTCTCAAGTTTTTTGCAAACCATATAGCCAGGGCTTTATTTATTGTTGTTTTTATATCGTTTCCATTCCAGGATTGATTTAGTAGTCTATGCGTCTCTGTTGTACCCTGAATTTTATAATATTTTAATTTGCTGTATTAAAGAATTGCCTCCAAAAAAAAAGTTGAATGCCAGTCTTATTGTGACACGTGGACTGGGCAATAAGTTTTACCAAGTTGACCATTTCTGATTTCTATAATTTAAATGCAATTGCATTTAATCGAAGAAAATATGTTTGCGTTAAACGTAATGTATTTGCGGAGCGATGGACGTTATACACATATTTTAAATTTCAATTATTTTTCGTAAGAGTAATTTTATTTAAAACCTGAAAAATATCTTAACGTGTAAAATATATTAATTTACTTGAAAAAA
Organism: Anagyrus pseudococci; assembly: GCA_030522585.1. NCBI lineage: Eukaryota > Metazoa > Arthropoda > Insecta > Hymenoptera > Encyrtidae > Anagyrus > Anagyrus pseudococci. The sequence continues at coordinate 17,576 of JAPYYQ010002289.1, read as the reverse complement.
AAAAATAATAAAAAAGAAATAATAATTTTCTCGAAAAGTGCAGAATGCTAATTTGAAGAATTTTTTCGAAGCGATTGCAAAAAACCTGTCCGAGCAGAGAGAGAGAGAGAGAGAAATTAAAGATTTGCTCATTATCTGCCACCTTGATACTTTAGGCGCCAAGATACAGATATGCCCACCTCCGTAAAATATCGTTCAATATATTTTATGTAAATTATATTAGCGCAACTTGATTAACTTATTTCATTCCCCGTTTAAAATTGATTAAACTCATTCGAGAAATTCTTCGAAAGTTTTAATTGATTAAGCGTATATGTGCGCTCTGAATTATAACCGAGGAAGTAATTCACTCGAATTCCTTATTAGCCGCGTTATTTATTGTCAAGAGAACCGGCCGAATGTTTATCGAACCGCGACGAAAAGAGAAGCCTGCCAAGCCAGAACATAAGGCCGTGTATCTGAAAACATTATTAAGCGCGATTCCGAGCGTCGACGAGACGCTTGTGTATAGATTATAGAAGACGACGTGTGTGCGCGCGCTTTCTCGCTTAGCGCTCCGCACGAGCAACAGAATCTCGCACTTTGCGCTAAAAGATATTGCGTGTTGCGCGCGGGGTCGAAGCGAGCGAGAAGAAGAGGTCGGTATGCGAAAAAGGAATTAGAAAAACCTCTAGCGAAGACGCGAGAAAGAGGCCAGGGGCCAGTGTACGGGGAAGAGTCGGAGTGATCCACGCGAGCCATTAGCCACGTTTCACGCAGCCCGGGACACGCGATACAGTCCGCACCTGGTACGCGCGCCTACCACGTGCATCGGAGAAAAAGAGGAACCAGCGCAGCAGCAGCATCTCGTCTCGGCTTGCAGGCGGCGCGTGACACACGAGACACACACGCTGCCGGCTCTCTCTCTGCTCCGCCTGAGGCTCCACCCTGGCGCGCTGCTGCAGCGGCGTCTCTTTCGGCTATCAACGCTTAGCTCGGGCAAAGGGGAAACCGATGACAACGCCGCTCACGACGCGACCGCTCGCCGAGCTACAACTATACCAAGCTTCGACCCATCTTGACAGCTCCTCCGCTCTTTTTTTTACTTCTCTCACTCTCTCCCTGTGCCTCGTATATTCCGCGCACGTGTGCCTTTACTCCGACTCGCTCTGGAGTTTATATTGACCGCACAAGTGTACAATCGACGAGTGTGCTCTTTTCTTTTTTTTTTTACTTCGGGCTACGTATACGCTGCAATGAAGTTTGCCCAGTATATCATACCTCCCGTAAATATGGTACTTTTCCCCAGCGTTAAATCAGATAATATTATGTCAAGCTGTATACACATATGTTGGAGCACTGCTATAATTAGTAATTTTATATTGCAGTCAAATTGCTCGGGTGAAAAAAAAAATAAATAAATTTGCAAAATTTTAAAAATTTCGAAAAGCCAACTCTCTTGGGTAAACAGAGAGGGAGATAAGCTGAGAGAGAGAGAGGGGGGGTGAGGAAAAAAGAATCGAGAAATAAGGCGTGTAATAATGCGTAACACATAAATTTCCAGAGAAACCTTTGCCCGAGGATTCCGAATAACAGGTCGAATCATTAATCATTATATTCGCCGAGAGGTTGGGCAAAACGAGCATCATAACTCGCTCGCTTGCTCTCTTTCTTCCCCCCCCCCCTCGAGTCGTCGCGAGAGGGAGAATTTCGTCGGCGGATTTCCTTCTCTCGCTCGCGAGGAGGCACTTTGCACGCCAAAAATCTTTCTTCTCTTCGTCATCTTCATCGGCATCATCATTATCGTCATCATCATCATCAGCCAAAAGCATCATCATCATCCTGATCATCGGTATATCATCCGAACCTTTACCCCCTCCCCCTTCTCATGCAAACAGTGTGTTTTATGACAATCTAGCCTTAGGCTCGTTTCTCAACCACAACTCTTCGGAGGCACAGGTGCGTTCTCGGGCCGCTGGTAATTATTCGACAATCCTTTCGATGCACAGCCCCCGAGGTGAGAGAGATATTCCGGCATTTCAGCGAGACCGATGAAAAATTTCTAAAGCGCGGTAATGGCGGCGCGCCTCTGCGCCGTCAGCCAATCCCAAATCGGTCTATCCCTCTTAAAACAAAAAGAGCGTGAAATTTTCGAGGTAATTACGTAATTCACTTGTTCTTTATGTATTTCGAAAACCTGCCTTTTGCCGAAATATACTTAGGCTCTCTTTTTATGTAAGCGCAACAGGATAGTCGCTTATTACCTATACGGCATACGTACCGAGAACACGCGCTTATGCCCGAGCAAAAGAGAGCCTATCTTCATAGAAAGAAAGTCCGAATTAGCAAGCTGCAAGCTGGAGCGTTAAAAAATAATGGGACGTAGCCCAGCTCTCTCTCTCTCTCTCTCTCTCTCTCTCTCTCTCTCACTCGCGCACGGGGCGATGATGTTACAGTTAAAGGCTCGTCACATACTAACCCATTTATCGCTATTATTTTGAGTAGCTCCCAAGACTGTGGTTACACGGGAAAATAAGCACCTCGGCTGCACACACACGCCACGTGCCGCACCTTTTAACGCAGACGCGCGCGCGGGCAATTTTACGCTCAAAAATTCAGCTCTCGCACATCGTCTCGCGCGCGGCGCTTTTATACGTACACACAAGTACGTATCGTAAACATATGGATACACACATATGTCGGCGGAACGCACGAGCAAAGTGCAGACACCGAGTATACATGACAAGTGCCACCGGCGCTTCTGACATTATGCGCGTTTTTAAAAAATATTTATGCCCGCGCTTGCGCGCTCCAGCTACAAATTTGCTCCGGCCCGAGAGTTTAGCCGCGCGATCGCGAGCTGGGCAGTTTTCAAACTGTGCCCTCGAGTGCAGTGCGATCTCGTTTTTTTTTTTATTATTTTTACGATAAGTGTGACGATCGATGCCGCGCTGCCGCCGTTGCAGCGAGAATTTATATACCCTATACCCCCGATATATACGCGCGAAGCTGGTGTACTTTCACTTTTACGCATAATTTTCATTGATATGACTCGGCCGGACGTTAACGCGCTACACGTATATTCCCCTTATTTTTTGTTCTCTTTTGTTTTAAACAATTACTATGCTCTGGTAAGTACAAAACGCTGTCGCGCATAAAGTGTCTGTTTACGTTACGGTCGGCCGGCAATAAAAATAAATCTCTTGGCCAAAGTGACAAAACACGAGAGGCTCTCGCTCTTTCTCTCTCACTGTCGTTGGGTAAAGGAAAAAATTTCCACGAGAGCGCGACAAAACATGGAAGAGAGCCGGAGAGCAAACAATGGATCCCAAGAATGGACAACGGCAGCATTGCACCGGCGAAAGAGGAGGGACGCGAAAAAATCCAAGTGGGCACTTTGGAAAAAGCCGACAGACGAGAGAGCAGGACACACCTTTGCACCCGATGTTATATGCATTGCCAATGAAAATGCACCGCGCGCCGGCCACGCGCATCCATCAATGGCGGCCGGAGGAGGGTGCCGACAAAAAATTCAACCGCGCGCGCGCCATACGGAGAAAAGAGGAGCTCGCAAAAAAAACGCCAACGACGCGCCGCGCGGAGCTTTTGCCGCCTCGTAACGCCCTGCCACCCACGGACCAGCGCTTTCTAGCCGCTTTTTAATCGAAGCTCGCCCCGGCATCGGCATTATGCGCGATAACTCGTTGAAGTGCACATTTCGTCGTGCGCGTTTTTTTAAAAAAAAGGATGTCTTTTATTTTAGTTGGCGAACAAATGTTAGGCTCGTATACGTAAACGTAATCTACACGGTTGCCAAAATTTTCTCATTCATATATTTTATAACAGCAATAATTCTGAATTATATAAAATAATTGTTGACCGAAAAACGCTCACAGAAGTTAAACAAAAGTTGTCTACTGATTTTGCCGGATACTGCTATGCTCTGGTTTATTAATTCAATATTAATTTAATTAAATTTTTTCTCAATTGTTTATCCCAAATTTGGAAAGTCGAACTTCTATAACAGACAATTTTTTAAACTAGGGTGGTCTAAAGCCTCTTAAACTCCAGAGCACTTGTAGATAATTTTTCCGTTGCGGTCGCGTAACAAGTGAAATTTCAAGAACCACCGCTTACGAAAAAAAATAGGTTGAAAAGTGCCGCAGCTGACAATCTGGACAATAGCGGACATTGGAGAATCCGGGGGCCAGGAGAGGAAGAAAAGAGAAGTCAGGAAAAGGCAAGTCGTGGGTAATGGAGGAAGGAAAAAAAAAGAGAGACTACTGGACTTCCTTGAAACGCGTATACGGACATGGTATAGGACGGGGACTTACAGAAGGAGTGCGGCACTTCCCGTCTTAAGTGACCCTCGAGGGCGCATCTCCGAATGGGCCAGTAGACCGGGTCGAATGGCGAATGTCTCCGAGGAGAGAGAAAGAGTGTCGCTGAATGAGCCAAGACCGAGTCTTGCGCCTCGCACTCGAAAGCCCAGAGGGTGAGTGTATAGGGCCCAGGGCCGGGAGTCGTGCGACGCGCGCGCGAGCCATTGACGAGCGAGAGCGTGCCGGCTTAAGTAGGCCCTCCTCCGGCAGGAAGTGACCGCTTTTGCTCGCGCGCGGGCCTCCGTTGAAAGGAGCCAAGAGAGGCGACCCTGGGCCCCGCCACCCGTGAGCTTGGCTATTCAGACTTTGCTCTCTCTCTCTCTGATCCGCTGCTGCAGATGCGCAGGAGTCAGCGAGCTTCGCTCTCCCAGCGACAAATTGTCGGAAAACCAGCGGCGGGGAGCCTCCTTACCTTCTTCCTACTTCTCCCCTTTTTCTTCCTATTCTCATTCTTCTCAAGATGATGCTTCCCCGCTGCTGTTATATGCGACCTCCCCCTTTCGACCTCGGAAGTGCTACTTCGTGGCCACATACTTAAGGGCCCTCTCAGCCTCGTAAACAGCCCCAACAACGATCTTTATGGCCTTTAGCTTCTTGACATTTGAAATTTCGGTAAGGCAGCTTGTTTTTCTGCAATGCTAACTGCAAAAAAGTACGCGATACGCAGTTGTATATTTTGGAATCAGAACAATTTGAACCTACGATGAATTACAAATCTAAATTTAAAAAGGCAAAAATGGCCCGGACCGCATGAAAGCATCCGATGCCCGAGGCAATAAGTTCATCGAGCAGGAGAGTCAGCTGTATGGCGTTTGAAAATCAGTGAGTCGATTAATAAGGTTTAAGTGAATCATTCTCTGGCAATCGTAGCTGCATTACCTTGACTTTTCCCCGAAGCACCCTCGCCCGAGCGACTCCGCATACAGGCTCTCCGGACGGAGAGGGAGAGGACGAGAGGCGATAAAGAAAGGGAAATGAATATTGTCCAGGTGGCTGAATAGCCCTGCCGAGGCGAAGTAGCAGCGGAAGATGTGAATACCCTCCTCCTTCTCGGCAAGTTAAGCGCGAGAGTATAATCCGGTGGCGCGCGCGCGACTTTCGGCTCTCAATGGAAATTGGGAAGGAGGAGTCGGCCAGGGGAAATTGGCGTAAAAAGGGCCTCGGAGAAGAAGAAGAAGAAGTCGGTCTATGGTGCTCTCGGCGTGAAAAGTCTCGGGGCAATAAAAACAGCAATGGGAGGACGGCGACGCCCCCCACAGGGAAAGCGAGAGCGCTTTGGCCGGAAAAAGCCGCAGAGAGCGCTAGGGGGGGGGGAGGATGGGATGAGAATGGCCAATTTCGACGCGGACAATTACTTAGTCGCTCATAATGGACGACTGGTCGCACACACAGCGAGAAGGAGACTGGCAGCGAGAGAGGCTTTGTCGCGACAGCGGCATTTGTCAAGGCTCGGCCCAAGAGTCGTTCAACGAGCTCGCGCTACAAAGTGCCCTTTTGCTGCGCGCGGGCATCCTTCGCGGGAAACGACGGAGGCAGATGTGCAGCGGCGGCAGCGGCAGCAACTAAACTCGCGGACCATCAATGGAGCTCGAGGACTGGAGGCGCGCGCGTTCTTATACAGCCCTCCTTGCGCTCGATCCTCCCGGAGTAGCTCTTTCTCTCCTCTCCCGTTTTCTTTGGGCCCCCGAGGGAATCGTTTGGACAAATGTGCGCGACGCGACCACCTTCCTCTCTTCTTCTTCTTCTCCCGCATCTCTCCTGCGTATATATATGAGTGAGCTTATGGGCCGAGCCATCAGAGAGACCTGCCGACTTCCCGCTTTTTGTCGTCACGGCTCTTACTTGCCACTGCGCCCGGCGATTGCGATTATTAAAGCCATCGGAGGAATGGCGATTATCCTCGTACTCCCCACCCCAGCCACCGACTGTAATTCAAGGGAACGTTTATTGGCCGTCAATATCGTAACCGATCTCGTTAAAATTAACACTTATCTCGCGAAATGGCTCTCTCTCTTTCTCTTCCTCTCTTCTCGTGCTATACGCGCCAACTACCTCAACGCATATTTGCCAGAGACTAAAAGGGAATTTCAATGTTGAAAACGAGGGACGAGAGAATGGGAAAAATTGTAAAATGCAGAGAGGCGCGTAAAATCGGCAGGAATCTCTCAAACTCGGACAAATGGCTCGTGAAAATGTGGCAAGCAGCAGCAGCAACCCGTAGTGAGAGAGAAAGAAATCTGGAGTCTCTTTTCGAGCATAATGAACGCGTCTCGAGCGTGTCGGAGGGACTCAATATATTAGAAAAGCTATTGCCTTTCGGCGGAGCGTGCACAAGGGGGTGTGGGAGGAAACGCTCCCTCTCTCTCTCTCTCTCGCTCGCGCACACACATTCGAGCGCACTCAAGTTTGAATTTCACGACAATGCCAAGCCAATATGCCCCTGGTGAAATTGTCGTTTATTAAGCATGACGCACGACGCGCGCGCAGGCAGGCGGTCGCTCGGACATGCTCAGGTAGGCGGTCCCCCCCTCCCCCTCCGGGCCTTCCTTATACCCAAGCTGCGCTGGCCCAGAGCTCGAATCACAATGAATTTTTTTTCGACTTCTCATCCACTTATTCGGTAATTGAATTTCGACTGAATGCAAACTACCACTCCATAGAAAGCTAGACTTTTTCACATTTACCATCTATTACAATATCGCTCTTCTCGGTAGATGAGCTATGTACCGTGTCGTTTCCAAAAATGTGGACTCTTTTATGGACACCACATTGCTGAAATGAATATCTGCTTCTCGGCGTGCATTATAACACCGAAACAAATAAGTATCGATGCAAACATAAGGATATTTATTACAAAAGTATCGAATGCAGCAACTGTTTTGCTTGTAGTTATATATTTAAATAATCTTCAATTTTTTTTTCCAGTATTTTGTAGGCTTTTTATTGCCAAACTCAAACGTTCTTCAGCGTCTTCCAGTTAATTATTCTAATTACCGAGCACTACAGCAGCATTCGAGAACGAAACTCCGCTTGTAGAGGCAACACGCAAAATAAAAAAGTAAAAGAGAATAAAAGATAAGCCAGCCAGGGGAGAATATCGAGAGTCGGGTCGGTGCAGGGGGAGGGGGAGGGTCGCGTGCTGGATATCTCGGAGTGGCTATCGAAAGCCCGAGGTTTGAAGTTGGCAAAGTCGGCCGGCCGTATTTGTCACATCGGAGTAATTCCGGTGCGTGCACCTGCGTCGATCTCCGCCCCGGGGTGGAGGGGGGGGGGGTTGAGAAACCAGACCGACTAGATGCGACGCACGAGAGAAAGAGAGCTTGTATACTCGCGTACACGGGAGCTCGAGAGACTACTGCGCTCCTCCTTTCTCTCTCGGACGTCAGCTCTTATTTGTTTGTCCCGCTCCCTTCCATATACTATCTCCCGGGCTAATCGCTCGCGCGCGCGGCTGAGGGAGAGAAAAAAGTCTCCTGCCGCGAATCTCACTGCAGGAATTTTCGGGAGACAGAGGCTGATCTTGATAAGGAAAGTCCTTCTCAACACTCTTGGGCCTTCGGCTTTCCTATATCCTTGTATTTCTCCACGTTTCTTCGCCTCTCCCAACCGCCCTCCTTCTTTGTCTTTGCTTCTCGACTTTGCTTTGTATTCTTGTTTTATACTTTATTACGTGGTGGACAGTTAGAACTACGAGAGATGACCGGCTTTGATAAGTTCATTCTCCGTTGAGCGATAAAGATAGACTTCGTGAGTGTATATGATACAGTCCTGTGACAATAAGTCATTCCGATGTCTTTGTATACTCAAGAGCTTTACGAGTCGTAAATTTTCATCACCCCTTACACTGTTGATCGACGCATCAAATATCCAAGCTGTCGTAACAAATATTTAACAATTTTTTAAACGCAATATAAAAAAAAACCGAATGAAAACCAAATGATTCCAGCCAAATGTGCTTGAAATTTGTCAGCTGCAATAAGTATGATCGAGTAAAGCCGAGAAACTTTGAATTATAAATCATTTTTTTGTCGGCCATCCTTATACAAGCTCTCTCTTTTGCTACTGGTATGCATGCAAGCAAACGAATATTGGTAAAAAAATGGCCCGTTTTTTGCCAGCGGCACACGTCATTAGGCATCATTTACAATCCACACCTCGTAAAAAAACAAAGCAGTCAGCACTCTGGATTAGGAGCCGCTAACGATCTAGAGAAAAGGTGCCGACGGAAAAAGTCGTTGGAACAGTTAATAATATTCGCTAGTGGACTAATAAGAAGCATATGCACGCGCGGCTTATCAAAGACAGTCGTTTGTCTTTTCCCTTCTCTTTGCACATATGGGTTTTGACATTTCGACATTTGTCCAAATAAGAAGAAATCAGCGCATAATGACCTTACTGCACGTTTGGAAATCCAAATGCGAAAAGAAAAGAGGGAATCGTGATTTTTTAGTTAATGCTGTAGTTAGGATTTTGGAACTGAAGTAGCATATAGTTGGCAGTTAAATGGTTACCATCTTCGTTATAAATTATTGTTTAGTTCAAAGAAAAACCTTGAGATATTAATTTTTGCCGGGGATTATTCCAACATATAAATACGCTACGTTTCATCACAACCCCAACTGATTTTCCTCGACTATCGTGGAAAGAAGCGCACGCAGCGTTTCGCGTCTCGACGAGAGAGCTTGAAGAAGATAATTCTTCGTAGAAAAGAATCAGAAACGAGGATGAGAAAGGCAGAGAGGGAGAGAGAAGATTCAAATTGGCTAGAGCCTATGATTAATCGACCTATGTAAATTTACGAATGATGTATAAACCGCGATTTTCTCGTGCTCCCAGGCCTCATGCTGTGAGAATATTTGAAAAGTAGTTATGGTAAATCCGAATATGCACGGCCCGACGGTTAGTTATGTGTGCCGCTTACCCCCTTTATACATATATATCTCGCGCGCGCGCGCTCTTTTGAATTTCTTGCAAGCGCGATTCATCTGTCAGTATTATACACATTGTGAATGACATAAACGAATATCGTATATTATCTTCCTCTTAAATCCGTTTTCGCGTTTACGTATATGAATACTCGCCTTAATTGACATTTTTTTTGGCTTTTGTCCACGAAAGTCTGTATAAACTCATTGCCGGTAAACGTTTAGCTCTTGATTTTCGAAATTTTGCAACATGAATTAATGGAAAAAAAATGAGTCATCAGCAGATTAGGCAAGTAATTTATTTACCACGAGGAATTTATGCATTTGCCTGGCGATGCCATGGGTAAATATTTATCTTGCGCGCGAGGCAATATCGGGAGGCATCATTGAAAACACGCGAGGGTGCAATAACAGCGGGAAGTGGCCTGTGCCACAAACAGAGCCCCTATCAAACTATTGACATAAACGCATTAATCTTCTTCAAGCGCGCGTGTATCGTTTTATTCGCGCGTCTCTCTTCTCCTGTGCCTTGACCTTAAATCAATATTTGAACTAACAGCCACAGAGCCACACCGCTAATAATCGCGTACAGCCGCATTCTACTCCGAAGTTGTTGCAGAGATTAAAATCCACCTTACCCCCAGCCAATCAATGCCAATGCTCGGCTGTTCATCAACGTCGCATTACCGAGTCTTATATACAGCTCTCGCCGCGGGCAGCAACAATTTTCTATCATTTATATACCACTGCCTTACGCGACAGCGACAAGAAACGTCTTATTTTCGAAAAACAAACGTGGCAAAACTAAAAAAGCGCAAGGAGAGCCGAAGAAAATGGCGAGACGTAAAAAAACGCAGACGTCGAATACCGAAAAGAGAGGCGCGACTCCGATGCATCGCGTAAAGGCATCGAAGACGCATCGCAGCAGCACAGGTAACTGGGGAGCCTCTTGGTGTACGAGTAAGCAGAGGCCGAGGAGAGGCGAGTATCTCGGGCGGGCACTTTGACGGAATCGACGCCGAGGCGGCCGATGCCGCGCGCGCGTGCATATTCATCGGGCGCGCGCTTATACGAGGGATCCTAGCGGAGAAAAAGAGCCCGGGCATCCGGCGCGTGGAGGAGCTCGGCCAGCTCCCCCCTGTCATCCGGTAACAAATTGTCGCTCCGGTTAGGTAGCCGGCAGCCACCGCTTCTCCTTCCCCCCCCCCCCCCCCCCTTCGCCTCGCGAGAGCTACTGCGCGTGATTAATTGTGACGACGCGCGGGGCCCTGTCTCCCGTCCGTCTACCGCTCTCTTCTCCCCCTTCCTTCCTTTGCTGCGCTTCTCCCTGGGCACATTTGCATGTCGGCATCGCGGCGGCGGCGGCGGCAGTGACGAAAGCCAGGGGCTTTCAATGCGACTACTCCCCTTCTCGGATCGGCAGGAATCTCCGCGGTGTAATAACTCAAGCTCCGCGCGCATCAATAACACCGAGAGAGATGCGTGCCGTTGGCATTCGAATCTCGAATCTGCTTTTCTGGCTTCCGACTGCTTTGCGCATTCAATTATCATCCCCAGAGCATTCCCTCTCCGTGCTTTATGCTCCGAGACAAACTTATTGCTATTAATATTAATTTACGCTGAATTATATATAATTGCGTCAAAATCCACCTTTTTTTCCCCGAGTAACAAAATAAGAGAGAGTCGAGAATGAAAAAAGCCGTTTGCTTGATATAGCTTATTCGGCTTAAAGTAAAGTTGTAGCCTCTAACAGTACAATCTCTCGCGCCATTTGGATATATAAACCTGAATCAAAGGAAACGAGAGAAGGCAGGAACGTTAGAAAAAGAAGGTATCCAGATCGAGAGCGACTGCTGCCCAGGCTATACACGCAGCCACCAAACTTTCCGTTTTTCCCCCTTCGCGTTCCGATTTCAGGAGCGCTTGATTCGATTAAACGAATCATGCACGGCTGCTCCGGGCACGTTAGAAGCGCGCGTACACACAGAGAGCCTCTAGCCGGACTGCGCTCGCCTGGAAACGTATACGCCGCCCGGGCTGGGAGAGGAGAGGGCAAAAAACGCTCTCGAGAAAGTCGCGGCGAGCCCTCTCACACGTGGGAACGTCGCGCGTCCAGCTCCCTCGGAGCGTGAAATTTTTCGTTTTAGACTCGCTTAAGCGCGCATGGGCTTACTCGCCGCGGTAATGAGACTTTTTTCTTCTCTCCCCATCGTGCGAGCGATACCGAGTTTTCTTTTCTTCAAATTTCGGCCGGCCCGCTTTTTACGAGAAGCGGAAATTAACCGATGAAACTCCGGATTTCTTTTGGCCTCCGCCTCCGGCAGCCCGATCGCGCCCGCCGCATTTCCAAGACTTTAATATCGCTTATATATTTTTGGCTTTGCGAAAAAATTAATAAGCTTACGACATTAAAATTTCTTACAACGCTCTTTCTCTCTCTCTCGAGAGAGAGAAGAAAGTACACGCGATTACGGGGGTATATAATGCAGAGCTTCAACGGCGTTTCCCGGTGTTTTTCTTGGAACTGGAGATGAAAAAAGAAATTTATTGATAAAGCCTGCGACCGGACAATCAGGCCAGTTGATCGAGAGCGAACAATGAGGGATAAAAGGAAGAATAGGCTGGATCGAGCAGGGATGTTGCTTAAAAGCCACGTAAAAATAAAGGCTTCCTACGGGTTTTTTTTTCATTTTTTTTCGAGGGGGAAAAATTTCCCGTTTTCCGAATTGCAGCTCTTACACGATTGATGGGGTAACTCGACAGGCAAAGATCCCCTTTGTGGCCTCTTACAAATTCTATACTTGAGCATACTCGAGTCTTTGGGTCGACTATTGTGCCGAAAATCGAAGTTTTCGGGGCCGGTTGCGGAGGTGGAAAGGGATAGCGAATGGGTTCTTTTTCTCTCTCGCTCTCCGTGGTCCGTGAAGGGAGAAAAAAAGTGATCTCACTGCACGCTTCGAAGGCTACCAGGACTACGAATAATCCAGCAGCTGTAGTTGATTTTGTTGGCCTTTCAGATTTAACGTCCATTGTCCAGTTGCTTTCTCGTGTTTTTCTCGGCGGTCCAGAGATGAACAAAAGCTTTCTTCGAGAATGTGCAGAGGCCTATACCGCGACTGTAAGCTAATATGTGGGCATGCATAATAAAAAATTAACTACGACGTACGTTTGGATTTTTCGTATTTTATTTTTTACATTTAAAAACATTTCTTTTCAGTGCAAAGTGTAAAAAAATATTTTTGATACAGTGTATCATAATGAGTTTTACGATACAGAATATCGAAATGAAATCATTACGACGTACTGTATCATAATGGCTCATTTTACGCATACTATTGTGAAAAAATATACAATTAGCACAATTTATTATTATTATTATTATTATTATTATATCATTAACATTTTTAAGGTAACTTCATAAGTAAATCTTGATTGTTCAACAATAAACACTCTAAAAATGATAAGTTGCAAAAAGCTGATTCCGAGGTTGAACTTGGATAGAAAACACATTGCGCCGGCGGCTGGCAGATTTTAATCGTTGCCGCTCTCGCCAAGCTCGTTTTGCTCGCACCAATTGCCTACTACTATCAACTGTGCACTTGTAAACGATGATTTCCAAAAGAAATAATATAAAGCTCGACAACATTATAATTGACAAGCTGTACATGCCAATTGATGAATCCATTTCTATGACGTTAGGAGTATCAAAAGACAATTTTTTCTCAATAAGTGGTTTAATTACGTTTTGGGGTACTTTTGGAATAAAATCTATAATGCCGGAGCCTTTAAGTTTACTTAAAATTATATTAAATTTATAAAGATAGGGAGATCTTTTCGAAAACATGAATTTTTGCCATGTGTAAAATGATTCGATTGTGGGATCAGGGATATAATCAAATTTCCAAGTATATTCTGTTTTAGTTGTTATGTATTCGTAAAACATCTGAACAAGTAAATGGGGATAATGATATATCCAAACTTTAGTATCATCCGATACAGTATCATTTGTGTCAAAAATGTCTCTGCCTGGTTTGGTAAGAATATGTGCATTTCGGCATTTAATGTTTTCCAAAACTCTTTCAAGGCCGGCCGTACCATTTAAATGTGTTGTTACTCCACATTCAAAGTACAGAGATAAATTTAAATCAAGTAATTGTTGCCAATTTTGGAAGTCATGATATTTTTTTACTCTATAACTGGCGTCAAAAAGGTTTTGCAACGCGTCCGCTATGAATACTATTGATACGATTAAAAGCACCGCGTATACAATTTTTTCAATTCTCTTACGAGGTTCGACAAACGCGCTAAGCAAAAGAATTGCCGTAATGTTATAGAGCGACCAATAACTAGAATCCAGATTGAAAATTCTTTTTATCAAGGTAATGATCGAAATGCATATTATCAAGCCAAGAATGGCAAAAACGAAATCCCAATTGACGTCAGTTTCAAAATAGCCGTGTTGTATGACCAGTAACGATTTTCTGATTTGCTCCTCCAAGCTTATAGATGTCAAGAACTTGTCCGAGACTGAATAATTTGTCGTCGGATACAGCCGACAATCCGCTAAGTCTGATCCCAAAACGTCAAGGCGACCTTTTTCGCCTTTTTGATGATGCAATCTTACTCCATCAACTTCGTGAAGTAAACAATTTAATGTTTCGCAGAATATTTTAAATATCGTTCCATATAAATTTACAGTCCAATCCGTTTCTCGAAGTATGCCCGTTTTCGGAAGATATTCTTTTATAACGCGGATCTTATGCCTGTGCCAATTTTTCAATTCGTCAGGAAACAGCTGGACGTCGGGCTTGTAAGTTGAATTAGTATAAACATTGTTAAACGGATTGTACCGATGAATTCTAAGATTCGCTTCTTCTCCCCCGATCGTCAAGGATCGCGTACGTACCATTGGCCTCTTCGGCAGAACGATTTCGAGAACGGTAACGTCAAAAAACAATTTTTGCGACAGAAATTTTAAAACGTCGCCTGTTTTTAAATAATATTCATTGCGCGCGTGAATGATCAAACAAGACGGTCGTGGTCCGTCGTCGGTGAGCAGCTCTAGTAAACGAAACGAGTGCATGAATTCGATGAATACTAATCTATCGTCCCCGTGAGATTCGATTAAGAAAATATTTAAATTGTAAGCTCTATGGGCTTTCATGTAAGGACTCTTTAACTTCAGAAACGTTTTTGCGTCCCGCAGCTTAAAAATGTCCATCACTTGAGAAGAAAAAGTATTTGTAATTTCGTTTATGATTTTTATAGGTAAAGAAGAACATTTCTTATTGCACAGTGTGAATAGGGTCACGTGATGTGGTTGTATTTCTTCTTTTATGTGTTCAATTATGTCGTTTATAAAGCGTAAATTGTCGCCCTTAACACTACAAACAATCAAAATAATGCAAAACAATTTCACGACGCACAGTTTCACTCGTAAAAACATGATAAATTGTTTCGGAGAAATTTTAAAATTTAGAAGTGTTTGAAACAACCTTTGTTCTATAACTAACTTCTTTGAAAAATCTTTAATGCTCAAATTTTCTGTTGGCTTATAACTAATCTTGCTTTGACAATAAGTAGTGCGATACTGAAGGTTAGAGGCGAAGTTGAAGAATCATGAGAAGCTTTTGTAAATTATTTAAGAAAAACGTCGCTTTGCATTTTTCTAAACAAAAACTAGGCGTAATGCATAATTAATAATAAACTACGACGTGCATTTGTGTTTTTTGTATTGAATTTTTTAGATTTAAAAATATTTTTTTGCAATGCAAAGTGTAAAAGTAGTATTTTTTGGCACTGTTTTTAGTGCGTCAAATGGGCCGTTATGATATAAAAATCACTCAATAAGTAAAGCCAACCAAGAGAATTGTCGTAATGTAAATTTTCTGGTGGCTTATAACTAATCTTACTTTGACAATAAGTAGTGCGATACTGAAGGTCAGAAAAAACATGTGAAGCATGTGTGAATTATTTAAGAAAAACTGCGCACTGCGTTTTTCTAAACAAAAAAAATAGGCCTCGTGCATTATGAATAATAAACTACGACGTGCGTTTGTGTTTTTTGTAATGAATTTTTTAGATACACCCATTTATTTCAAAAGTCGTATTGGAAAAATAAAATGCAATATATTCTTATATGCAAATAGCTATAACAATAATGATTTTCTGAGGAAGGTACACTAGCATTATCTAACATTATCCAAAAATTATTATCCAAAATTGCTAGCGTCGGATAAGACCTCCAAATGAAGACTCCGTCATCATGGCTTAACGTTAAAATCTGAATTTTTGTAAATATCTAGACATCGCGTAATTAATTCTTCGAAAATACACATTTAAATATATGCCAATGAATAACGAATTTTATATAAATAAATCGTAATTGATTTAACGATATTGTATTGTAAAGTTATTCTACAATTATTGATTTCAAATCTCATAATAGTGTAAAAATTTGTAGGTACAGCTTATTGAATAACATGTAGAAAAAATTGAGAAAGAGTAAAATCATGCAGTTATAAATAAAAATTTTGAAAATATCCGTCCAGATCACCAGAAAAAGAAACATGAAATTTTAACCGATCGCACGAGTATTTTGACCTCTATCGAACTCGCCGAGAACAATATTTATGAGAAACAAGAAAGATGCGTATCTCGGCTCGGCGCCTCCGCAATTATCGCGTTTCACGAATCCCGAAAACCTCGAGGCTCCTCAAGACACGCATCTTGAGCGTTAAGGGTTCCAAAGAGCGCAAAGACGTATATATCCCTTTGACGCAACACACTTCCCAGGTGCCCGTTCCCCTTTCACTATCCTCATCTCAGGAGATCCGGGTTATATCCCCCTTTTCAACCGCGCGTGTCACTCGGTTCACTGGACGCCAAACGGCCGAACAATGTTTTCCCAAAATCTGGAGTCTCTAGCTCGGTCCCGACGCCTATTATTACAAATGCGCGCGTGGCTCTATGGACGCGCGAGGATCGGACCGAGTGAAAAGAAGCGGGAGAGCGTGTAGGGGGAGGGGGAGAGCAGAGCCTGAGCGAAACACCTGTGCAATAAGGGCGAGCGAGAGGATTTTTTTGTCGACCGGCCGGCTGCCGCATGAATCGAAGCAAGTTTGTACGAGAGCTACGTTCTCACGCTCCTTTCCACCCTCGCTCTCTTTCTCTCTCTCTCAATGCTAATGCCAATGGGATCTAGTTCTGGCTTGTGTACGGGGCCAGCAGCTATACACGCTCCGATGGGGTGAGCGATCGAGGTTGAAAATACTGGCGAAAACGTAAACCTACTGCCACCTTTATACTACCTTTCCTTCCATTCACAAATACTTCCACGATATTCGTTGATTTTCATTTTGATTTTTCCCTTTAGATATTGTTTTGCTATGCTACTGTTATTATTGCAGATACAGTTCCGTTAATTTGGCTGAAAACAATGTTGCTGAGTTTTTTTAATAATAAAGAAAGAAGAAAAAATTATTAAAAAAAAAAACGTTGAGGATCAATGAAACTGGACCAGACAGACACAGTAGTGTAGTCTCATGTAAATGATACTCGTAAACTAACAAACAAACGGCAGACGAACCACTATACACTTTATGACAGCCGAGTTTGATGGTAAACCGTATCGTTATGATCGACATGTGTGTGGCCAATATAAGGATATAAGTCACCTTCTAAGCGTTCTACATAACGTTTAAAATGTGTTTTGTATGACACGAAACGGATGTCTTATGAAATTTTTTATAGCCCCTAAAGCCGATGAAAAGATTTTGCCTGCCAGTCAAACGCGCAGAGATACATTTTATTCAAGTGTATCTTATGCGATATACAATGTATCGCAAGGTCCTTACATTTGATTCAATGTTTTTTTTATAACACGTATTTGAAAGTCATTCGAAACATAAGTCGCTTTTGATATTCTTTTTTTTACAAAACCCACTTTCAAATCTGCAATCCATATTTTATCAATTGTGTATGGCTTTAGCAAGGGATGAAGATTTCAAAAGGAATACGATTATACTGCATAGTTAAAAAAATAAAATCCCTTACTTTGTATCTTGTGTGCTCTTGACAATCGAGATTATTTTTGTCATAATCTGCTACTCTTATAATAAAAAAGACACAATCAACGCGTAATTCGTAAATCAAAAATTTTATATCTAACACTTTTTTATACAACTATAAAGTAATCAAGTGGCGCGGTAGCGCCACGTAGGCAAGTTTGAAGAACTAGCCTTCGGCGCCCGCGACAATATATACTTTAATATTCAATCGAACGATTTTC
>JAPYYQ010002288.1:0-20634 GCA_030522585.1 Anagyrus pseudococci | reverse complement strand
TACATGAATTTTTTTGGAATTTTCCGTTCAGCTATATTCAAAATAATAGGGGGGGTCCGTTTTGCCCGGTATGTCCGTTTTGCCCGACCTTCCCCTACTCGGGATTTGCGCCGCAATCGGAAATCGTGAAACCGCCGGAATCGGTCAATCTAGTAAACAATACAGCGGCGAACGGCCCGCTGTTATACGAGCGAAAAGCAGTATATGCCAACGGCACGTTTCTCAGCAATAACAACAACAATCGGTCTACGGCCGGGGCTACACTTGTCCTCCCGCAACTCTGCGCTTGTACACACACACACACATGTAGATATATTCTTGGTGGATGTAGGTTGAAGGGCCTGGGTATTATGTCGGGACGTATATACGCACCGTAAAAAAGTCGCACTCGAGAGCTAAGTGCCAGTTTTACACCTCCGCGAAGCCCGCGAGCGTTCACCGAGCCGTGCAAAAGTGCGCGCGTTTGTGAAAAAACTTCACCTCGACGCGACTTGCGCTCCTTCAATTTTCACATTAATGAAAAAAATTGTTGCTTCGTTTACCCGCACCCATTGAGCTCGTCAACGTTCGCATCTCGACGATATCGTGTCTCTTGCGAGAGGCCTGCGTTGACTCGTATCGATAAATTCGCCCGCAGGTCTAACCGTTCTATACGCACTCGGGGATTTTCTTGTCGACTTTACGAGAGCCGCAGCTATATAACTTGCCGCGAATTCGTGCCGAGGCGCGACAATACAGCTACTACCAGCGCAACCTCCTCTTGCAGGCAGCGCCGGTATGATTGCGCGCAGCTGGGCTCGCGAAAGTATCACACCGGGGCTAAAAATGCACTGCTCCTACCAAGAGTGAGCTCAAATATATATCCCGTCCGGGGTAGCTTATTCCTCTTTCTCCGCTAGCAGAGCAGCCTCCCCATTCTCGACATCATCTCGGCTTTACTGCTATACATAAACAGAGAGGAGCTTTCGAGAGGAGGGGGTAGCCTAGCGCTGCTCTCTTCGTTTCCCTCATTCGGCGCGTCCACATTTCTCGGGGGCGCAGCCACGGAATAAGAGGAGCTCCGTCTGCGGAGCTGCAGGAATGACCCCTGCGGCTGCCGCCCCGGTGCTTTCGCGACTCTCTCTCTCGGCCCGTAGTTGCGGCAATTTCGCGGTTGAGAAAAGACGCGACTCTCTCCCGCCCACTCTGTCGCCTCCTGCCTCCCCTTTTAAGGGGACGAATATTACTATCCTAGGCTGGCGCAGCCCTGACGTCCCGGCATGCATATACGCGTAATATCCAGTCGCTCTTCCGCCCCCAGCTCTCTCTCTCTCCTTCGCCCGGCGCATAGCCGGCGCTTATTGCCCTCTCGAGAATGTGGAATCGTTTTCGGAAATTCGCGGAGCGCGCCGCCGCCCCTAGTGGATTTTTCTCTGCCTCCTCCTCTTCCTTCTTCTCTGCTCGACTCTTTATTTTTTTTTTGTTCATCTCCTTTTTTTCCCCCAGAGAGCTGTACAGTAGGGCCTAGTCGAGAGAAATTCTTCCGATGCTCGTAGGCACGAACTCATTATGAGCTCTGGTGAAGTTTCACTTTGAACCGCGGGCGGACGTATGGCAGGCACAGTCTCTCTGGTTTTCAGCGTTGATGATAAAGTGAAAAGGCGCGGCGGCGGTGGCGTGTTTGTTTTCGCGCGCGCCCCGGCTGTCTTCTCGTTCGCGTTTTCGTCTACAACTGTCGTGTAACGTTAGAGGCATCTCCTTCTTTTTATTTTTTACTTTATTCAAAACAAGGGACTCTCTCCTTTGTGCATCCAAGATTTTTAATATCCCACCGTTACAGAGCGCGCGCAGCCCAGGATATTACACGGAAATCTCTGGGAACAGGGTAGTTATTCGTCGCCCGAGGCGAGAGAGAAAGAGATAGCGACACGGAAAAAATAAGTTACGTATTCTAAACACGTCGTTTCGCCTACAACGCCGTGCACATATGCGCAATAAAAGAAAATAAAAGAAGAATCAAGCCGAGCAACTTTTTCCAGCACACACACACACACTCTCCGGTGAGTTGAACTCGTCGACAAATCACGTATCGTACAAGAGCTAAAAATTACGAGCCGAATGTGCCTGAGCACTCGTGTACATACGCTTCGAAAGCTCGGAATTGAAAAGGTTCTCTCCCCGGCGCAATGCGCGAGTGATCTGCTTTCAAAAATTCAGGACTAATCCAGCGGCTGAGCACATATATCGCACAATAGTGGGCAAACCCGCTGGAAAAACATCTCGGTGCACGCGCTCTGAGGGGGAAACTACGTTGGTTTTTTTTTATCCGCGTAATACTCGCGGAAAAGTGGCTTATGCATATGCGATATTACGCGGCTGCTTTTATCGGCTCTCTCTCTCTTTCTCTCTCTCTCTCTCTCTCTCTTAAAAACGAGAGCTCGTTTCGCGCTATGGGGCGCACTTAACCACCCCCTCGTTCGCAGTGATCGCGTGTCTTTAATCGTAGATGCGACCTCGTTCAGGCCCACCCCTCCCCCTCTCACTCTGGCAAACCTTTCCTTCTCGATGTGCTCATTATTACGCGTTAGCGGCGAGGAGAGTTGTTGCACCGGCAACTCTCGTATGTATGTATACAGACGCACGAAGGCCGTAATGAATAATGCCGGGATAATTTAATTATCACGAGAGAGAGAGGAGGGAGAAAGAGATAAAGCGGCTCGAGGAAACAAGCGCTCATAGTCGGCTTAGCTACCAGCTATGTGTTCGCCGAGAACAAGAATGCCGGCTGCCGCGCGAGCGCCGGGCGAATTATTTTCGCGGTAAAAGTTAGCAGCGGGGGCAGGGGGTAGTCTGGGCGCGCGACGAGCCAGCGCGGAAGTCGCGTAACGAAGAGCGGTTTGTTGTGCGGTTCGTCGCCCCGTAATGGCTTTAGTTGAGGGAGGCTGGGAGTTAAGGCCGTGTCGCCGGGGGCGATAATAAGCGGCGATATTAGGATTATTCAGGATCCGAGAGACGACGGAGCCAGTGTGCCCGGGTTAGCCTCATCCTCCTCGTTTCCTCGGTTACAAGCTCTGCATAAGGAGTCTCCTATACGTTTCCCCACATGTACTCTATACGCACGTGCGCTTATAGTCGTCTAGCAAGTGTTTTTACCTCTGTGTCGACGCTTTGGAATTTATCCCTAAACCCGAAAACGACCCTCTGCGAAAAAGTGTATTCGAGGCCTTTTCACTTGGACCGATTCGGCATCACACAGTTTGTTAGAAATATCGCACCCGTAATTCCCAGGCGCTTGGCTCTAACGACAGCGCGTAAAATGGAGTTTCGCAGGCTGGTCCGCTCCCCCCCCTCTCTAGCATCGCAGGCCACGCGTTTTTAACGGCCTCGGAATTTTACGATTCGCGCGTATATACGCCTGGACCGTCGTTAGCGCGCGGCGCGAGCGGAGAGGATCCCGAGGGCGTGTCGTCGACAGGCCGCGACTCGTATAAGGCGATAAAACAGAGGCTGAATGCACGCGCGGCTGCACCTAGATCGGCCTTTGTCGGAGATGCCCGGCCAGCGGCTTTATGGCCACATTTATCGCCGCGAGGCGACTCGGGCGTTCGCGCGCGAAAGATCCCGGCCGTCTCGAAGTTTTTTCGATCTCCTTCGAAGAGAGCCCTCCCCTCCAGGGTGCGATCGGGATGTATATCGCTCGTAAAAACCGAGTCAGCTGACGAGCACGCGGGAGTGGAATTTTGCCTGCGGTGGCTGCGTGCTGTGGTATCGAGCAGTTTTTATCGTCGCGAATTTTGGGCTCTCGGCGTATATCGGCCGGGACCAGGAGGAGGAGGAGAAGGACGCGGTAAATTTAACAACTTAGTATCGCTCGACTTGTCTTTTATCTTGTTTACGTTTTATCAAAGGCCTGACGGATTTCCCCCGTGCGCGTTATCTCTAGTTCGATGAGAAAGTTATAACTGGCATAACTTTCCTCGAGAATGTCGGTGTGTGTGTGTGTACGTGTAGTAGTTGCAGCTCCAGCAGACTAATCACCTACTGCTCCTGCAGCCTGCACCGGTGGAGAGCTACTGCCTATACCGAAGCCTTTTCCCTAAACTATACGTAATACGTTCGATATATTCGCGTTTTATGATTAAGCAATTTCGGTGAAAACAATTCCAAGCGAAGCTGAAAGCCGGCAAAGTTGAATATTATAATTTCCCCTTAAGATTAGAGAGCGGGGAGAGAAAGGAATGGGGGAAAATTATTACGCCGAGCATTTATCATCCAAAAACTTTGCCCGGGCACATCCAACGCTTTTTCCTCTCCGAACAAAACTTTCCGTCCTCGACAACTTCCAAAAAAAAAGGGGAAAGAGAGAACGCGGAGAAACTGCATTCGGCATAACGACTGAGGAAAAAACAAGCACATCCCGTGTGCCCTTACTCTTCGCTGTGTTTTACTGGAAAAAAAAATAACGAAAAGCGCGGAATTGCCAGTTCATTGAAAAAACGGCGCGCCGACGTTTCGGGCAATTTACGCTTCGGAAAAGGGAGGAAAAAGTGAAACAAGGAGCGGGAGGGATAAACAGAAATAATATCCTGGCAGGCTGAGGAAAAAAAGAGAGAGCGCGCAACGCTTGTCGGCCACTCCAAAATCATATTCCAATGGCCCCATAAGTCATCCCAATGGCCCATAAAGCCGGCTATCAGATCATTTCTTGTAGGCCACGCTTCAGCTGTTGTGGCAGCTGCAGAATTAAGTGCGCCTTGGGGAGAAATAAAGCCGGGCTATTTTTTTACAATCCTCTTTAAATGATTGGCCCATCCCCCCACCTTCTACTCGAAGCACGACGATATTCTTGTATTCCGTTATTTATGCATAAATTTCAGTTTTACACGTGTTTTAAGAAACTTTCGTTTTAACCCCGGATTGCTTTTATAGACTGCGACCCCGTTTACTTTAAATAAAATGTATTTATGGACTGGACAGCCATCACGCGCTCTGGTTTATCTCGATTTTTAATCTACAAATCCTTTCGTGTTTAATGAATTACAAGAATCTATTTAAATCCGTGTTTATTCAAATAGAATTTACTTAACGTCTCGAGGTCGTAAACGAAAATAGAGAGCGTACTCGAAGTAAAGTGAAAATATCCGCGATTAATTTCTACGAAAATATCAGTAGATTGACCTGCAGCGCAAATAGACACACCTTTGGGATCTTGTAAATTGATAAAATACGTCCAAACCCTTTCGCTCGAGAATACGTCAAATCTCCGTATTCCCATCCGAACCCGCCTGCAGTATAAAACACTTGCCTGCGACTGAAAATAAACAGTCAAGTAGAAAAGATCCGGATACAGTCAGACACGGGTGGATTTCGAAGCGGCGAGAAAATTTTCGGCAGAAGGCTCTATTCAGCGAAACAGCTCTTGGCAGGGGGGGGGGGGTGGATTGATCGGGCACCCAGGGCACGCGTGACAAACAATCCGGGCGGAAGGCCGCGGGGAAATAAAAGAGGCTTGCGCGTACACCAGGAACTCTCGTCATCGGCATTCCGGGCTGTGTGTATCGGGACGGTCGCATCCGCAAAGGGGCGTGTAGCCGCTGCGATTGCATAGCGAATTCAGTCGGCGCGGAGAGGAAAAATATACGAGTATTCGAATATGAAAGAGATAGGGAGGAGAGCCGCCTAGTCGTCGATTCATGAACTCGGCGCGTGCCTCATTAATAATTCATGATAGCGGAGAGCGAGTATGGTGCCGCGCGAGCTTTGCTCCGACAAGGCGCGATCGTGCGTAAGTGCGAGTGCAACCAGCAAAAAAAAGAAGGAAGCCCGCCCTGTGGGCACAAACTGGAAGACACACTTATCCGCGAGCGTATGTACGCGAAGAACAAAGGACGGGCGCGTCATACGCGAGCGCTCTTCGTTGTCGTTTCTCTTTGGGACCGCTATGCGCTCGACGTTCTTTGTAGACCCGAGCTCTCTGGCGTTGATGGATATTCGCCCGGGCTTGGATGCCCTCTTTACCGCAGCTGCGAGCCGAAATTTTCCGATGCCTGTACGTAGTCTTCTTATACGCACTTTTTAGTCTTTGTATCTGTACAACGAAATCGATTTTCGAAAGCCACAAAGAAGAAAAAGAGTTCCCTACACACGGAAATTCAAAAAGCTCGAGTGAGAAATGGAAAGCTTCAATTGCCGCGACAATGGAATTGAAGCGCGGGCATACAAGTTTAACGAAAATTCAGCTGTTCCATAACGGCGCCTCGGGAATAAACTCAAGAGGCCAAAGACGTGTAGCAAGGGGGCAAAAGACGCGCAGGCAGCAGCTTTATTTGCAACTACGCTCTCCAGCGCGTCACGTATGCGACTTTTGCCTCGATCGGGTGCGGCCGAGGCCCGAGGATGCGGTATTATTTATTTAGCAGGCTTGGCGCTTTGGCATTTTTCTGCCAGCCGCCGCGCATTATGCGCCGGCGAGGCACGTGTGCGCGCGCGGCCCAGAATTCTTCGGTCCTTTGCTCCGCCGCGGCTGGGGGCGGGAACTTTGGCGAAAAATAGCGACGGCAGCGGGAGCGTGACGGAAATTCGTATGCCGAGGCCGCTCCGTCGTGCGCCTCTTTTTAGCCTCTCCCTTCTCTCTCTTTTTTTTGTTATTTTATTAACGCCTCAAAAATGGCACGACGCGCCGCGACGTTTTAGGCTCGGCCGAGCGCACGTACTTATCCACTCGTTGGAAAGCAGCTTTTTCTCCTGTTACGAGCAAGTGGCGCGTTGGCTAAGCACCGGCCACACCTTTCTCGCGGAGGGGGGGGGGGCAAGATAAAGCGAGCGATTATGCCGAGTGCAGGAGAGGCGCTGATTTCCAGGTTTTTCCCATCTATCAGCCGCAACCGCGCAGTAGGTTCTGGAAACGCTGCCGGCGCGTCGTCCATCTCGCCGCCACCGCTCGGTACACATACACACGCGCTAGTCTGGTAAACAGCTCCGAAGCTCCGGATCAAAGGGTAGGGGGGCAACTGTTTCTCGGGAGGCCGCGAAATTTCAGCGCTCGGGCATTAACGAAGACGAATGAGCCGTGTGCGGCGAGCCCTTTTAATTGTTTCCCGGCCGACCGGCCCCCCGCTTGTTTCTTTCCTCCGGCGCTTCTCTTTTTCTCTCCTAGCCCTTAGCCCCCTCTTCCCTGTCTTTCCTTTTTTACTGAAAAGTTGAGCTACTGCCGAGCTAATACGCGAGCGTGTTGATTTGAAAGTTGTAACAAGTTCGGATGAAATAAAGGCGCTTCCGCTTCGTTTAAGACTCTTTGGCCGGTCGGGATACTCAATAAGAGGTCGTAAGCACTAGCTTAAAACTGCTTATTGAAAAAAGTTGCAGCTAGCGGATAGCAAGTTAATATCAAATAATCTTCGACAAGTGTGCAAGTAGTATTTAACCATTCTATACGTGATCAATTGAAAAGCACACGAAATAAACAACTGAAGACTGAAAAATCGGCACGTCTGACCAAACGCGGACATTTCTACTTAATTCTAAAAACTACCGCACGTAGTTCGATTCTCGCTCGATATACAATTCCCTCGCACACGTACAGCTCGTGTACGGGCTTTTTTCGCGTCGAAAAGGCGGGAATAAAGAGGAGATGGTGCCAGATAAAGAGAGAGAGGCCTCCGTCTCTGGGATGGAACGGGGGCGGACAACGCGCGAGAGGGAAAGCTGGAATTGGTCCCGGGCACAAGAGAGCGAGCCGCAGAATCTTGATATCGGCTCTCCCGGGGTCCTCTGCTCGCCGAAAAGGCATATCCAGTATGCGCCGAAGCGGCCGCGCTCGCATAATGCGACCCTCCCCCCCTCCCCATCCTTCTCGCGCACTTCACCCTATCCGTTGGCTACGTAATGACAATAGTTGGCCGCGCTCCCAAAGGCTCGCCCTACTTTCACATTCCGCCATCCGTTATTCCAGGGCCAAGCGTCCTTGCCACTCTTTCTTCCTCCCCCCCCCCCTGTATCCCCTCTCTTTCTCCTACTTCATCCACATTTCCGTTGTGCGATTCTTTTCCACGTCGTGCTCGTCCCTTCTTCGCGTTCTACGTGTGCAGCTTTTCTCATTGTCCCTTCTCCCCCCTCCACCACTCCTGTAGTCCCTTCCTCTCTTGCAGTCCGAGCTTAATTCCGTTTTTGTTTCGCGACTTGTTTTCTTTTTCTCAGCTAAGCTACTTTGCCGTTAAGCTGCTGTTAACATGTGAGATTAATTTTTAAAGTCCAAGGCCCAGCCGAAGCGCGGGTACGTGTAATGTGCAAAGCCAGATTTATCGTCGTGGAGTTAAAAGTGTACTACTTTTCTTTTATTAATTCACGTTTAAGTAATGAAATTCGTTTGCTCTACTCCACTTTATTTTTATGTAATTTTTGTTTATTATTCGAGATAAATACGCGTCAGTCGCTCTTAGAATTATTCATTTGTTTAATCGACGCGCGCGAGCTTGCGAACAACAACTCGCTCGAAAGCTTTTACGGTTATATCAGCGGTGCACGCGCGAACAAGTTTATTCAATAACGAAATAAAAGGAGCGAAGAGAAGCGGGAGAGCGCACATCAATTAGAAGATTAAAAGTTAACAACTTTATTTCAGCCTCTTGCTCGTAAAGCTTGTACCTCGGCATTACGAAAGAGAGTGAGCGAGCTCGTCGGCGCAAACACTTCCTTTCAGCGCAAATAAAAAGCAGCTTCAACGCCGACAGTACAAACATATCGGCATATGTATATTGTTTTTTGGCTGACTGGGCAAGAAAAAAAATGAAAAAAAAAACGCGCTCGAGACTCGAAAAATATCGAGACGCTCGACTACTCTCGCGTGCAATCTCATCGGCTCTCGCCGGGGCGTCCATCCGCGTAGTCTAGTCTTCCGGTTATCTGGCCCGAATTTTTTACCGAATTCCATTAGCCGGAGAGAGAGAGAGAGAATCGTGCGGTCGTCCCGCTGAAGAAAATTTTCCCGAAAACAAGCGCGTCGAGGCTAGTCTTCAACGAGCCCCGAGATGAGCCTGATTTCATCATTTCCGTCGCTCTTTCATTACTACTTTAGCAAGTGCGTAAACTTTCCTTTTAGCCCGCTACCCACGGCTAAGAGATAATATGGATGACATTACTATTTGCGTCTTTTTTTTGCCGCCGCCGTCGCACTCGCTGCGATCGTTGGGTTAATCGAGCTGTTTTTCTTTCTTTAACTTTTTTAATCGCTGGGCTTTGATTTCGTTTAACTCTTTGTACTGTCGGCCGCTGTTTACACGGAGGATTTTAATGATGTTTTTTCTTGCTGGAAACTCGGCGAATAATAGAGCGGCGCGTTTGTTGAACGTAATATCCTGGTGAAAGAGAGAAAAAAAAGTTATTCAAAGCACTACTACGATAAAACGGCCGATAAATATTGACAGAAATCTGTAAATATACTTTTTCCACTGTGCCGTCGACTCGATGAGACGATTTATATTTTATTTTACCACGAGCGCGTGCATCTTTGAAAAAACAAAAGCAAAGGTGAAAACGGAAATAAAATTGGTTTTGTAAAAAATTGTTGTCTCTTTTATGTTTTTCCTCTTCTCTGTCGTTTAAAAACACAGGGAAAAGCTTGCGAAAACCCTTTAGGTTGGAGTGAGAAGTTGGGTAATAGGAGCGAGCTCATTGAGCTCCCTTCGCGTCCATAAAGTCGACTAGCCTCGAGTCCACGTCCGTGTCTTCGGCTTAGCGCGTAAATCAACGTTTGCTTTATTTATCACGCGACGGACGTATTGCCTTCTTCAGTTTCGCTCGTAAAACAGACGGCTACGAAGCTCGTGCGGATACGCTTGCGACTCCCCCCTCGTATTGCCACTCTCAATCGAGCAACTGCCGAGCTAAAATTTTGTTTCGCCTTTTGCCAGCGCGAGTTTTTTGTCATCCCCGTAACTCGGAATATCGTTATTTCAGCTGTCGTTTGTGTAGCTTCCTTTCCTTTTTTTGTTACTCTTCTTCCTTTTTTTGGGTGGCAGATCAAAGCTACATAGGAGGGACGCGTGCATAAAGGGAAAATGAAGTCGGACACACAAGCCGGAGTTGTACACTTGACTTTTGTTGGCTCGTTGCTCACCACATACTCTGTGTACATATGCGTTGTATTGCGTGTATGTGTGTGTGTGCCGGGGGACGTGGGTCCACGGGAGAGAGGCCACGAAAGAGAAACGACATTAGCTCACCGAGCCCTGAAATATAAATGATGTTGTAAACAGCCGTCCTAGTCCCACCACAAAGGTTAATCGCCGACCAGAAAGAGGAGGGAAAAAAACACACAAAGTAGACAGAGCCAAGGGAAGTACGAATCAATTTTGCAGAAGCGGAGAGGAGCTCTTGTTGCTGGACTGAGAGAGATACAAGCGTGTGCTCGGGAGGGCGAGAGATAAAAAAGGAGAGAGAGAGAGCGGGGGCGAAAAGCAGGCAAGGATCCGCTCGACGGGGTTTTATCCCGGGCGTATCCGAATTTATGGAGGGAAGCATATTGACTGGGCCAGCTCTTTCTCGGCGAGCGTAAGCGACCGCACCGAGAGTCCCCTCTCTCTCTCTCTTTCCTTCTCATCCGCTTCTTTATCCGACTAGACAGAAACGGAGAAACGAATATTTATGCGGTTGAAGTGGCTGGACAAAAGTGCGGACAATCGAGCTTGAGCCTCTCTCTCTCTCTCGCGAGTGATGCTCGTTTTCCTGCTCTCTCCTCCGTTTTCTCCTTTTTTCAGTCCTTACGGTTTTCGAGGGTGGGATGAGGCTCACGAGAGCTTGCGCGCGTTCTCTCGCAATTTTCGCTTGGTCCTCTGAATTATTGGCCGTCCCGCTACTTTTCACCGACTGATCCTCCCCGTACGTCTCTCTTTCTCTTGTACTCTTGAAATCTCCGCGTCTCTCCGGAGGGACAATGGTCGAGTGCGTAAAATTTTACGCTTCCTTTCTTTTTCCTCCTCCTTTACGACACGACGGATCTGTCGTATACTCGGGGTGTAAACTTGCTATTTTTTGTTTAGCCAATAAACCCGCTGTAGACTTGGGCGATTCGAGAAGCTCCGACGTTCCAATGAATCATTTGGATATTGGCTCGTCGTAATTCGGCTGGACAGGCTGACGCGGTCGATTAACCTCGAGAGAGGGGCGCTCTGTTCTCCAGCCTCTCTCGGTATACATAGATGAAAGCCCAGCCCTGGAAGTCGAGCAAATCAGATATCGCGATAGCTGCTGGATGCTTTTCGAGAGGGAGAAAGTGAGCGGGGGGAGATGCTGCAGGTGGGCTCAGAGAGAGAGGGAGAAGCAGCGGCGGTCAAACTAGCGAAGAGTCGGTAACCCGGTAATCCGTAAACCCAAATCGGCTTTACGTTTCATACGGATGTTCGAGATTAGGCCGATCCGATTATAATAACTCATCATCTTCAACCTGCTCCCGAACTTATATACCGCCTCTGCTCTCTTATCCTGTATATCCCTTTTCCCTCCACTTCTTTATTCTTTTTCCTTTTTCACTAACCGAGAGATTTGATGATTTGCTTCTTCTTCTTCTTTTTGTTCGTTCGTCATTAGCCGTGGCAAGATCAATAATCGACAACTATTGACATATCCTATGATGTCTTCATTATTTATCAACTATTTCCACGCGATAAATAAATGGAAAGGGTCAATGCATCAATTGTAGTATATAAATAAATGTACATGAGGTGTAATGCATATAGGCGTGACAATAACGATCTATAGATACATAGAATCCGGGCCATTTCCGCTCAACAATAATTCGACGAAAGAGACTTCCAGAAGCGATCCTCCTGCTTGGCAGAGTCGCAGCTCCAACGGACTCTCCGTGAATTTGCTCGCTCGCCTACGCGGGAATTTCGGAAATCGTCTTTCTTGAACATAAAGCATACGTAACTAAGTGCGCCGTTGCAGTCGAACGCGTACGTATACAGGCTCGCGCCATCCGGCCCAAAAGGAATTCGTTATGCCTTCCGAACGCTCTCCCGCCTAATTCAGCTTTACAAACGCGTAACCGCCCAATTTCCCGTGTACGTACGCTTCTTTGCATGCCTCCGCACTGCTTCTTGTAACTGCGCTCCTTCTGCCCCAAACTAGCCGATAAATCCACGTACGCTTTGGGATATTTATGTTCGGTCACGGGATTATACGCAATGGCTCTTATCGCGTTTGATGGATTAAGTGCCGAGGCTGTACGCGCAGCTGTTGTCTCCTGGCCCCCTATACGCAAACAAGCCGTTTTCCTTTTCGACGCGCGTCTATTTGTCTTGGGCGAGGGAAAATCGGGATAACCAATATTTCCTCATTTACGTACATTCTTTGCGTGTTATTCCGACTTTCCCCATATACTGCGACTACTATCACCCAGCAGCAGTAGCTGACATTAAGATCAAGGTTGACTTGCGATTGACCAAGGGATTTGCCGGCGCTCTCACGACGCGCGCATACATATCCGAGAGAGGTGGCGGCTGGATTTGTCATGGGGGCAAGGGGGCCCGAAGGAGGAGGAGGAGGCCGTAGGCGAGAGATGTACTCAGCTATTCTCAAGCGGTCCAAATTAGCCGGGACAAGCGTCGTGCGTTTTGGGACGCGCCATTGGCCCGATAATGTCCGCGTATGCCCAGCCACGCGCATTACGTCTATAGACGTACTCAGACGCGCCCGCGTACGTATATGTGCGCAGAGGCGCGTATGCGAGAGCGTTGGTGTGTCCGGAGACGTATGTGCGCGTGCAGGAACATTTGCGGTAATGCTCTCGCGTTGCAGCTGTGGAGGGGTCGGAACCCCCTTGCTCCTCCTACACCTGTTCTACATACACCTTAATTGCGCCGGGTATATCGACCAATTGTCGTCGATATAGACGCGTACCTTTACTACCCCTGCAGCCGCTGTACCTCCCATTTCCCCGCTGAAATTGATCGGAGCCAACTGTCCGCGTCGTACCTTCGATTACTGATGCGTATACCAAACAAAAAATAACGAGGGTTCGCAAATAGCAGTAGACGCTTCGATGTTCCAAATGCAAACACAGAGCTTTGGTACCGCTAGGGAGATTTTCGAAATATCCCTTAGACGCGCATCGTCGAGTTTGGCGAAACAAAACAGCGAGAAAGGAGCTGCAAGTCAGCAAGATCCGCACGAAGGGCGAGAAGTTCCGGTCTAGCAAACTCGCCTTTGATTGCTCGGTGTCAATCTCTCTCTTCGCCCTCAAATTTCGAGCTTTCGTCCGTCTTTCCTTGGCCAGTATGCCGCGCTCGAAGGCAGATTCAACAGAACGAAACTCCGCGTGGGCAACCACAGCAAACCGCTCGGACTCTCCCTCACGTCGATAAAGATCAACTCTAATCCCTTCGTAGCGTCTCAGTTTTGAGAAAGATCGGTCTTGCTCTCGCAGCTCTTGGCATACTCGATGCCGCTTCGGCCAAGAAGTTGCTGCCGAGGTCCAGTTCGCGTAGAACGCGGACCGACCAATTAAACTGCGCGAACGCACCTGGAAATCCGTGAGCTTTCCCACGAGCACCCCCCGGGAAAATAGAGTCGCCGGTTAAATCGCCGGCACAACCCCGCACGCGAGCATCATCGAGCCGGAAACGCTCCGCGGAGCGTAAATTTGCCAGGTTGAACAATAGTCCCTTTCCCATTTCCAAGTTTTGAGTATACGACGTGACTCTGATGCTGTTAAACATCGTCGGCTTCTTTATTTCGATTTCGCAAGCCCCAGGAACAGCCGCCTATTGACCATTCGGTTAATTCATTTCCGATCTGACTCGCGCGCTGTGCAGTCGTAGAATTCAATTTCGCACTCGTTATATGCGCCGGCGTTATTAGCCCCGAAAGCTCTGTCCGTCGTTGAACAGCGAGCGAGGGAAGGGGAGGCATCGGATTCCCATAATCGACCGGTGGAATCTGCATTGCGCGCTGTGGTGGGCTGGTGTGTAGCGGCAGTATAGCCGGCACCGCCGCCAGAAGCCGGAATACAGGTACCCCTCGTGCATTTAACACACAGCCCAGCCGACACTCTCTCGTCGTTTCGAGAGATAGAGCACCGGTGTCGTCCTCATCGTTGCGGCTGTGGCAGTAGTAGATCCAGGGCAATCGAATGTCGTTCCTCGTCGTCGGATTGACTCGTAATATCTCTCTCTCTCGCTCGGCGCGCGCTCTCTCCTTTGCGCATATGAAATTGAATACGGGCGCTTTGCTGATAAGGCCAATGCGCCGGGCATCGCACACGAGAGATGTACACACTGCAGAGCTGCGCCTGCTGCTGGCTGGCGCGTTTACGTTAGCCCAGCTGTGGGTATACTCCTCCTCCTCCAGCTTGGCCAGGTAGGGGGGGGGGGGCATATAATCCGCGAACGCGCTCCTCTCGCCGGACCGCACGTAAGATCGAGCAAATATTTCGTTAGCGATCAAAGCTGTGCCCAGACGGACTGAGCCCAACATAACTGCTCTCCCTCTCGATCTCTCTCCCGTATTTGCGTTTGCTACTAAGCGCCATGTGAAGAAGGATAGAGAACGAGACGTTAATCGGGAGGTTTTAAAACCGATCGCCGGAATTTTTAACCCCTCTCTCTTGCAAGCTTTCACCCGACGAACCTGTTAAAGGCCGACGTATTACGAGCTGCTAGTTGTTATTGACAACGAGGGGGGGTCGGCGGAGGGGAAAGCTATAGCAGCGGATTTCCATTGTGCCGCAAGGTGAATGCTGGGATAAATTGAATGAGCGACAATTAGCCGGGGCGCCGAGCCGGACGCTTAATCGAAACACGTCCTGCCGGCCCTCCTCCCTCGCGCAGTTCCGACTAATTCATCGAACTCTCTCTCTCTCTCTCTCACCCCCCCCCCCTAGCTGCAGCAGCATTGCTGCAGTCTCCTTTTTACAGCGCGTCGATTGTAGGCATTGGCGAGGCTCAGCACAAAGGAGCGACTAAAATCATAGCGACGACGGCGGGGATAACGAGCTCACTTTCTCCCACCCGCGCCGTGTTTTGTAATCGCCTGTTCCCCCCGCCTCTGCACCGTCACCCTAACAGTTACCCACGATATTCTGTGTGAGAGAGTGAGAGAGAGAGAGAGAGAGAGAGTGCCGGACTCAATGCACCGCAGAGGATAATGGCCGAGCTGTGAAAGACGACGCCCAGCGCCATTTTCTCTCCATTATCTCGGGGCGACCGCATTCAGGTCGCAGGTATCAATCGTACAGCACCCCCTATATGCTTCGAGTAACTTTCCTCCTCATCCTCCTCCGGATGTCCAGCGATCGGTTTCTCTCCCTCTCTCGCCTCGCACTTTTGCTTCGAATTTCCAACTTCTTTTTCGCATTCTCGTGTGTTGTTTCGAGGCGTGCGCTGTTTTCGAAATTACGGATTTTCTCTCGAGTAAAAGCTGCGCGACTCCGGTGAAATTTTTATTTTCGAAATTGGACTCCACAGCTGTTTGTCATATACATCCGCACGTAGTTTGATTTGACACTTCAATTTCGGCATATCAGTGCGAGCGAATAAAAGTAGTTGTGCAAAAGCAAGCCTTTCCATAATTAAGAGAAGCAAAGAAGAAGTCGATTTAAGGGTACATTCGTCGATTGTTGAAAGAAGAAACGGGGTGGTGGGTCGATCTCGCGCGGAAAGAAGAAACAATTTCATTCCGGGTAATTGCATTTCCGTAAAAACGTCTCTCCAGCGCTGCGGGGGTGGAAAACAAAGTCGGCGCGCGACGCGACGTCTATACAAAGCGGCAATCAAGGCTTATCCGCGATTTGCTTTAATTTCTTTTATCATCCGCACGGAGATAGGGCCGGTACTTCGAGACGTTGCTCTGTACATTCTGATAATTCCACTTGGTGAGGCCCCTTTCCTTTAACCCCCTGCCCCTGTGATCGAGCTCTTTATGAGCAAATTAAAGTGCCCAACAATCGAGAACTTTTCAAACTCCTGTAAACGTTTATTCACACGTCCTTCTTTTTTCTCCCCTTGCAAATTTTACTTGGTCATTAGGCAAAATGATTGAAGTTGATCGCAATCCATTTCTCTAATTGCTTTTGCACCTGTTTTTCTTCAAAATGTCATATTAATTGCATCCATGATAAATGCCTCGATATAAATTCTTAAAGGCACAATCAACCGAGTTTCCGACGAATAATTAATTTTTACAGCTTGGAATTCAAAAATAAAAATCTATTATTCAAGGACAAAGATGTTGTGTACCAGAAACCGAAAAGACACGATGAAATTTTAATTTAACGAGGCCAAATAAGAGCGACCCTGACACGCGCGAAGATGAAGATGTGTTTTGCCTCTTCCGCCTCGGCAGCTCTCGATCTTTTTCGGCTTTCTCCCCCCCTCCCCCCCGTGTCTTGTTCTACCCGCGACGATTTGCCGCGCCAATAGAAATTTATCGGGCTGCGATGTGCGGAGAGCGATCAATCATAACCGGCGCAGCAGCAGCGCGCTGTTTCAGAATAGATCGACTACAGCTGTGGGGCTGCTTCTTCCTTCTTTTCCTTTACTTATTTTTCGCGGTCTCGTGGTGGTGGTCGCCCGTACGTGTGCTGCGCGCGAAAGTACATACGCGGAAGTTTACATAGGAAATTGATTGATGTGTGCTGTATGGGATATTATTTCGTTCTTGTTTAGAAAGTTATATACCGCGAAGTCAAGTTTTCCCACGGAGAGAGAGTACATTGAGCTTTTCTTATTACGATCGATGTGTGTATAGCACCCTTGCAGACTACATTACGAAATTGGCAGAAGAGTTTGGATTAAAAAAATAACAGAGGTATAATGGGAGTTGCGATAAGCGACGTAACTCGTGCGGTTACGCCTCGCAAATAATATACGAAAGCCGTTTGTTCAGAACTGAAATTCATATTCGTGTATAGGGAGTTAAAGAGAAAGACGGTAAAACGGCGCAGGCACACACAAGCGCGTTGGAATTCCAACAAAAGCCCGAGATATATCCGCTAATTCTGACTATTTGTCTTTCGCATTCCAGGCCAAGTAGACCTCTGGACCCAGAGCATGACCGGCTGCCCGTGCAGCTTCAACTCGTCGAGGACGGACTGCGCCTGCTGCGTACAGTTCGGCGGCTGCAGCTGCGGCGCCGACATGCCAAACAGGTGTACCCAATGCGGCCTCGAGAGTTACTGCGCCAACAGTAAGTACGGAATACACCTAACCCTCCCCTCCCCACAACCCCTTGAGCATATCCATCCCTGGCGCTTGCTGCTCCCGAACAAATGCCCGTTCACTGGACACGCGCCCTCGGAACTATGCAAGCCTCTCTCTCTCTCTCTCTTAACCCCCCCCCCCTTTTCGGACCACTCGATCTCCCCCGGTGCTCAAGTACGATTTGGCTGGAATGTCACTGCGATTGTGTTTTTCATTAAGAGGGCACGGTTGGGAAATACTCGAGTGCACACACCGAGGTATGTGTGACTTTGGGAAAACACGACGCGCGACGGCTGATGCTCTCGAAGCTGCAGGTCTTCTGTGCGGTGTAGTTTATTAATTTTGATTCAACATTTTTTTACGTTCTTTTACAACTTTGCGATTTATTTTTACAATATCACACGTGCGTACGTATACGTGCTCGAGCGGCTCTGTTTTTAATTACAATTTGAACGAGCGAGACTAAATAAACGGGGATGCTTTTAAAATAATAAAAAGGATTCGCTCGCGGGAGAACACACTCTTGGCATCGTGAAATGCATTCGCTCGATGAGTGTGCTTTGAGCACACTTTTAACCCCCGGCACGTTATAATTAAAAATAGCTTTTTGATGAATCTGGTTTTCTTTCGAGTAATTTAAATGCAGGCGCTAAGCTTATTGCATTTGTGCGCGCGTGCCTGCGGGGCTGGTACTTGGCGAATCTCCGAAGCTCTTCTCTTTCTATCGATGTCTAATTTTAACTCGCTGCCAATTGCCGTTTGGCGACTTATTAACAGTTGCAACGTATTTTTTTCTTTTTGTTTTAAAGAAACTATTGTTTTATAAACCAAATATCAAAAGTTTATTTACAAATTGAACTTTGAATAAAATGTGTTTTTATTTTTGTTTTGCCCTGAAAAAAAAAATCACGCTTCGATAATTATTATTACGTGCGTCAAATGTGAAATAAAACATCAACACAAATTATTTCGATAATGATAATGAGCACAGCAGCAATTAAAGCCGTTCGTTAACGAAATATTAAAATACTCGTCGCATAAAAGTCGAGTGTTCAATCACCGATCGGCTTCATTAAAAAAAAAGATGTAGTTATCGATCAAGTCTTTCGCACCTCGAGGATTGCGAACTCCTCTCAATCTCTCTCTTCTCGAAGCACCGAGCCTTCATTACAATACGCGAGTTACGCTCATTTTATCCGGATCTAAATATAATCGAGGTAATATTGATAAAAGCGAGCGAGGGAGAACGACAAGACGTTCCGGCTTGAAATCGACGGATCATACCCCGGCGAAAAGTGACCCTCCCCCCGTGCGATTCGAGAGCGTTTTCCTCGGCCTTTTTTAATTTAACGACCTGCTCAAAGTATCTCATTATAAGAGAGGCCAAGTTAGCCGTCTCTGGACGAGGGGGGGGGGACGGAGAGAGGGAGTGAAGAAAGGGGAAGAAGACCGAGACGACGTAAGAGAGGAGCGAATTGAATTTAATCGCCGTTTAATTACGGCCTTAGCAGCCGCGAGAGAGAGAGCGCCTCGACGTCCTTTATGATCGGATTTTACGAGGCCGGCAACCGAGCCGCAGCCCTGGCCAGACGCGAATTTTTGCCCCTCTCGCGAGAAAGACAGAGAGAGAGAGAGAGCCAGAGGTTCGGACTAACTCACTTACCCGCCGCTCTGCTACTGCTGCCGCAGTAGCAGAACGGCGGCTGCAGCTCTACCCTTTTACTTTGAACTCGGCGGATCCTTTAATCTTCGCTCTCCTTCGGTCGGCCGTAGTGTGCTTTGACGCCGGTGCTGCTCGACGATTAATTTGCCATAAGTAAATTTTTATTGAACCATCCGGCTTTTTCATTTGCGCGACCTCCGGACGATGCTATTAGTGTATAGATATACAGATCCGACTGTGCGCCGGGAGCAGAGCTCGGCCTTAAGCAGAGCGCGCAATTTGCATTAGTTGTGTGTGTGTGTAAACCTCCGCTTTCCGTTGAGATTAATTAAAAAGTATGCGCGCAAGCTCGGACGGGCGCTCGATTACTCTTGTAAATGGAGCAATTGAGAATTTTTAATCCGCGTAAACGAGAATAATCGACGAGAGTGTGTACGGTTGGGCTGCGCGGTGTTATTTATGAGTTGGAGAGTGGCACTCCCACTCCCCCACCTCTCTCTCTCTCTCCTCAGCCGCATCTGGTTCTTTCTCGCGTCCAGCTAAGCAAAGCGTAGAGCAGATAAATAAAAGCTCGCACACGCAGCTTTTCTTCCTGCTCACCTCCCTCTGCGACGCAGTCCACCGGCATTACTTTACTCCTTTTTCTCCCATCCCTTCCTCGTTCCTCAGCTATCCCTCTCCTTTTCCTCTATTCCACGAGTGCTTGACTTAAGTGTTTTGTTGCACGTGAAAGTGCTTTTGAGAGTATCGCCGGGGGAATAGGTGCGCGCGCGCGGGAGAGTACGCGCTGCTGCCCGGCAAAGAGAAATAGAGCCTGCGCGCTTACTTGCGGCCAAAGGAAAGCGTCTACTCGTATACTCCTATTTCTCTCTCTCCTTCCAACATATGTGTTCACGCCAGACGTACATACGCGTAGAGAGTAGTGTCTCACCGTACCATGAGCTTTGTCCATTTTCTTGTTCGCAGTGTGCAACATGACGCTGGACAGCCGGCAGTTGTTCAGCAAATCGAATCGGGGCTTCGGGCTAATAAAATCGCCGCAGCTCCAGGGGCCGTCGATATGTACCTACAGGTTCGTGCCGGACACCGGGCAGCGAGTCGAGCTACAGGTCTGGCGGATGATATCCATCGGATGGCACAACGACACGGCGTGAGTATACACACACACACACCTATATACAATCGCCCAGTCTGCGCTTTCTTCCAAGCCCCTTTGTACTCGAGGCTGTTGCTGCTGCCGCCAGCAGTGTACCATTGCTGTGTCCACGACACGCGCTGCTCTCTCTCTATACCCTTCTATCTCTTTGCTCTCTCGGCGCTCTGTCGCTTTTATTCCGCGCGACTTTTGCTAACGCGACGCTTTTATTTTCATTCCGAGCTCTCTTCGTCCTTGGGACATGCGCCCCCCCCCCCCCCACGTGACGCGACTTCGAAATCGACCTCGACTCGACGTCCCTTTTTCTGTCCTTATCAACAGCAGCGAATAGTCGTTGGAATTTTTCCTTTTCGGGGATTTATAGAACGAAGCTGATTTTTCTCTTTTTGTTATTGTTTACTGGACTAGCTGATGATGGAGATTAAAAAAAAAACAGCTTGTTATTTCCGCAGGAAAAATGTGATTGCATAAAGAAAAACTTGGAGTGCATTCTGCTTTCTATTTATCGAAACCTTTGCTGCTTTGAGGGAAGTCTGTAATTATCTTTTCTTGCTACCTCGGTCGAAAATGCGTCTTTCGTCCCTATACGCATTGACCGAAAGTCGAATATCCTTCCCGATCTTCGCGTTGTCGCGGTTACT